>CAJQZJ010032499.1:3176049-3224150 GCA_907164525.1 Lophiomys imhausi | reverse complement strand
AGATAGATAGATAGATAGATAGATAGATAGATAGATAGATAGATAGATAATCCACCATAAAAAAAAAAGAATGGGAGGCATTCCAGCCAGGAGCAGCAGGAAGGAGGCACACACCATGGGTTAGAAAAAGGAACCTCATTCCACATGGTCAGGAACATCGGCATATCGTGGAGAATGGCAGTCCAAGGGGACAACAACGGGACCTGAGTCCAAAGAAGACAAGTATGCCAAATGATCCAGCCTCATAGACTACCTCAATAGCTGTTTCCTCAAAAATCTGCATCTAGAACAACTTCAAACAGCTTGCTGAGATGGCCCAGCCTCAAAGACTGTTCCAGACAGGACTTCAAAAAACCCCTGAACTCTCCTACCAAAGTCCAGCTTCAAACTACAAACTGCTCAGGACATCAAATTGTTGAGCACATAGACTGGACAACAAATGTTACAATTAACTTGATTAATCATTTTTTTTTTCATTTTATTTGGGCTCCTAAACAGGTTTTCTGCATCCCAATTCAGCAGGAAGAAGTTTTAAGAGAGTGACGTCCTATTCCCAAAAAGTGATGTTGATGATTCTTTGTTTATTTGATGTGTTATAAATGTTGTTTAGGGGTAATGGTTACAGATTGTTATATTGTCTTCTTAAGCAGGGTATAGAAAGTTAGACTTAGAGATCTCTTTTTCCTTTCTCTATCCTTCTTTCTCTCTTATATAGGGGGAAAGACTTGAAAAGAAAAACAGGGGGGATATATGTATATAATATAGAAATGATAAGATATAAGGATAGATTATTGAATCTGCTCTGAAACTCAAAACTATTGTTATTCTTTAAATAAGGTTATCTTTTGATACATTGGTATAGAATTTTGTATATTGATACAAAAATAAGATTAAGTTTGATTCATTAGTATAGAATTTTATATTTTGACACATAATATGTATATTTCAACTCTTGTATAAGGTATTGTGCCTGTACAAATCATTTAAAAGTATAGGTTTACTTCCGATCCTTTTATGGGTTGCTATTGCAATCTATTTAGGAGTCTGGATAATACAAATTGACTGGCCAGTCAAGCTCCTGGTCATGTCAAATACTAGGTTAAACTGATAATAAATGGATAAAAATATACAGTTTGCTTGTTCAAAGATAGATAGATGATAGATAGATTTATAAATAAAATAGTAGATGTCTTCAAAACCCTCAGAGGCATACAGAAAATGTCATTTAAAGATGTTTTTATTATTATAAGAATCGTTTGACTTAAGACAGTCAGCTCCTGACAGCTCCCATTTGACTTGGAAGAAGACAATGAGCATGAAAAAGAAATCTCCCATGAGGAGATAATTCCTATTGGGAAAAAATGCCCCTGCTCTCTCAACAGACTATATACAGTCCAAAGATGGACCAGAGCTTAAATGCAGGTAAGTCGATGTCCTGATTCTGCAGAGACAGAATGGGAAAATCCTTATTTCCTGCTGCACAATTTAGTCTGTGAAAAATACTTGGCCAGAAGGCTGAAGATGATGCTCCAACGATATCAAGTGATATTTGGGACTGTCTGGGCAACAAACTGTCATATTTCTTTTTGGAAGCTGCTCTCCTATGCTTCCTACTCACTCAAATAATAACTTTATCCCTTCTTATGTCTTTGATGGGTTGAAGGCATAATAGTTATAAAATTTCAATTGAACTTGAGTTGTTTAGGATTTAAAAGGATATTTTCAAGTCTAAATAAAATCTTTAGGTTTATAAATATAGGATATGATAAAAATTATTTTGGTTCAGAACTTTAGATACAGCAAGATAGATGATTTTTTTCTTCTTCAAGATTGCCTGATACAAATAGGCTAAACATTATGTGTATAACTTTTATATATTGTTTTCTTGATTGTTTCATATTTGTTCTTATTGTTTTTACTATATGAGTTAAAAAATTTAGCCTTTTTTTGACAAAAGGAGGGAATTGTTGGGGTAGTGTTAAGCATTCTAAATGTTAATTAATTGGTCCTGCTTGCTGTCTGTTACTTACATTGAATCTGATTGGTTAAATAAAATGCCGAGGCCTGAGATTGGGCAAAGACAGTGAAAGGTGGGACTTCCTTAGATTAGAGCAGGAAGCCTGTGCTTTAGACAGAGGAAGAAGGCATTCCAGCCAGGAGCAGCAGGAAGGAGGCACACACCATGGGTTAGAAAAAGGAACCTCATTCCACATGGCCAGGAACATCGGCATATCGTGGAGAATGGCAGTCCAAGGGGACGTATGTATATATGGGGTCATATTTTGGTAACAGAATTAAGAGCTAGCTTAGATGGGCTAGGATTGCACAATTCAGGCCAAGGCTTGGTAAAATCCAAAAAAAAAAAAAAAAAAGAATGGGATTATGAACCAGTTCTACTGAAGCCTAGCTAGTGATCAAGGCTGGGAAGCAAAACACTACTGCCAAAGCATCCCATCATCAAGTGAATGGACAAGAAAGCAACACAGCTGTTTTAGTCTGTATTTTAGAGAAGAGTTTTCATTGGAATCTCAGGTTGTTTAGAAACAAGGTATAGAAACGAACTAGGAATGAATCTAGGAGAATACAGTATACGTCTGCCAAAGAGGTGAAGGACCACAAAACTGTCCCCATTGAGTGTGACTAGTGTGCCCCTTGCCAAGGTGAGTGATTTTGTTGTTTGTTCTCACGAGAAATACATGGAACTATAACTAACCTAGTTAGTGTAAAGCCAAATCTAGAGCCTTGTTCTTCTAACTTTTGATCTATCTAGCACAGCATGCACTCACCTGCATCACTCAGTATTTAATTATACTCTCCTGTTACATATTCTTTAAAGTGCATGCATTTGCATGCCTCTGACTTGCTATAGGGATCTTCAGATATCAGCATTCGGGACTTCCTCTTCTTTCTAACAACTGCCTCTCTGCCTTTGAAATTTAATTTAAAGCCCCCAGATTACACTGTTCAGATATCTTTGTTGAGAATGAAGACTGGGGGATTATGAGCCTGTGTTGGTGAAGCCTAGCTATGGGTTGTGGCTGAGAAGCAACATTCTACAGCCAACAGAAGGAAGCTAGCAGAATACAGTCAGACTGCCAGCGAGCAAAGGAAGGAACACAATGTGGTCCCCACCAGTGTGGTTAGTGCCCCTCATCATATCGGGTGATGGGGTTTGTTCTCATGAAGCTTGGAAGAAAGGATGGGATGAGAGGCTGAAGGGCTGCTTTGCTCCCTTGCTCAGTGCTGGCATGCTCAAGCTCTCTTTTATGCTTTTATTATAGTCAACTGCCACAGAAGCCAGTGTGCCTAAGCAGCTGCTACCAACAGGACTTAATGGAAAGAACATAGTCAAAAGGGTAGCAGCCCGAGCACTTCCTGCAGTCTGGCACCCGTTTTGAAGTTAGCTGATGCTAACTCATTATGATATATAGTGTTTGGAGAAATCTTTCCTTGAAAGAGAACAGAAAATCATAGATAGGAAGTTGTGCCTCTAGTTTTTTAGTTGGTTTCATCTACTTTGTGTTCTGAATACACGGTTAGGGAAACACAGCATGACAACAGTTTTTTGTAAGATGTTTTCGTACCACTTCCTTTGCAGTCTCTGCAACCCATCACTTGGCTCTTTAAGGAAATGACGCTGTCTTACCTTATTTCTGGCTTCATGAATGTATACATGTGTGCATCACCAAGATATTGAACTAGTAACTTGTCTCTTCTTAAAAATGTTGAAGACCAGTCACATGAATATGACTGACGAACTGAGGGGGGTTGGCCTTGTAGAGGGGCCTCTCTCATCTGAGGAAAAGGATGGGGGGAGAACAGGGTGGTAAGGTGGGACAAGGAGGGGAGGAGGGAGAGGACTGATGTCGAGATGTAACTTGAATTAATAAATAAATGTTTTAAAAAAAGGTTGAAGATCAAGCTTAGAAATAACTATTTTTTTTTTCTTTAACCATTTACCATAAGACATCTCATTGCCATCCTAACTCAGAGCAACCCATACTGGGCAGGAAGGCATTTGAGATACAGCAGCATTTACAATACTTTGGGCAGAAGACCATTGGAGTTTAGACAGAAGCTTTTAGCTGTGAGCTGCTGTACCCAGTTAGTCAGCAGGGACTGTGCTCCATGTTCCTATATGTCCTGTCATTTATTAGGAACAGTGGAGAATATAATTTCTTCAAAGTTCAATATTAGTCTGTGTACCTTTCATTGTGGACAGTGATCATGGTATATTGTTATCAAAATAGCATGGTGCATCCCATAAGGGACCACAGATGATAGATTTAGCCTGCTATAGGTGTACTACGGATAATTGAGACATTAGCTACATACAAGAGAAAATGGCTGATTTTTTTTTTCCTTTTTCTTCCTCGGCTATCAAGGTATTGTAATTATTGATATTGTAAGGATAAAAGAGAGAGCAGAAATAATGTAACCCTAAATTTTCATTTTCTCTAAAGAAGTACCATTCTAGAAACACATATTATCTAGCATATACTGCTAATACATAATTTAAAATACTGAAAGGAAGAAGCTTTAAAGGAAGCTGAATTGGGGCACCTGAGGACCATCTGCTAAGCTTCCCTCCTGTTTTGAGACAGATGCCCATCATGTCACGGTGGAACTAAATGCTTCAAGTGGCAGTAATTTAAGAACCCCTGATCTAAGCTAATTTCCTTACATCTTACAGATGAGCTCTGACTTCCAACATATTCAGTGCTCACACACCGGGCCCAGGGATTCCACACTGGACTGTGGTTTTCATGGAACAATGACTACCCTCCTCGCCATTTCAAGACTTGCACCAAAAAATGTTATAGTATTCCCTCTTCCACCACATATGTTTGTATATTGTATAATTCGTCCACACACTGGAAGAAAACTTCACTGAAGCTCAACAATCTGGGAGAAGTCCACCCATGCCCAGTCGCCTACACTGATAGCTCTCCAAGGTGTCATTCCATGTGAGTGATGGGAGGAAAATATTCTGACAGCTGAGAAACCAGACATTTAGAAGACTAGCATACACCAAACAGAATACCTTACAAAACAAAGAGATAAGGAAAGTGTTTTTGTTTGAATGATGACTGAATAATTTTCCAGCTTAATATGACACAGGCCAGCAATTATTTTTTCTATTTCATTACACTAATCAAGGTAATAAGTAAACACATTCAAAAATATTTGTTGACTCTCTGGGTTCCATATCCATAGATTCGGCCAACCATAACTTTAAAATATTCTTCTAAAACTACGTATGTAAAGATCATTTACAGATCTTTCCTTCCATTGTCAATATGCCCTCAAAAGGTAATATAACAACTATTTATATCTCATTTACACTGTGTGGGTATTGTAAGTAATCTAGGGATGACTTAAAGTACATGAGATGGTTATGTACCTACTACAATGTTAATTAACTAGAGGGGCTTGCTGCCAGCGATTTTAGTATCTATAGGAATGAGTCACCAGTAGGGTCTGAGAGACAAATACATGCACAAACACTTAAAATAGTGACAGATACATAATAAAAATTAGACACATTACATTTTTTTAATTCACCCTAGGTATCCCTTGTGAAATCAATAACATGTGTAAAAAGTGTCAGATGTAATTTTAAACAAACAAGTCAGAGAGGCCATTCAGCATACCTTCTTCAGACTCTACCTAGGACATTAAAACTCTGTCATATCTACTGCCACCAACTGGCTATCAGTGAACACACCACAGTAAGCTCAGAGTTTCCTCATCAGACTTCAGCACAGAAAACACAGGTTGGAAAGAAAAGCAACATTTAAAACTAACTCTCTCTATCCCTTATGGTTGTGAGACACTGAAATAACATACAAGTCCACAGATGGGGCTGAACTGACCCAGCACACGATGGTTCAATAAACAAATGGTTTTATGGCCACTGTCTATCTTGGTTATGTGGTAAGGCACATAGACAAGGTACTCATGTCTCATTTAAAGCTAATTCATTTGGGGGAAAACATTTCTAAAACTTCAACAATACAGAAAAAAAGCACAAGAACCTCATACCACCTTCCTAGCTCTGAAGTTGAGGAAAATTACATTACAGAATAAAGGTTCTGACACAGTCAACAATTAATCTTTTGTGATTTCTAAAAGAGAAAGTAAGGGCATGTTCACTAAAAAATAAACCACTGTTCTAAATTGGTCAAAGACTATCTTGTTTTAAAAGGCATGTGACTAATAAAACGGGGAAGAGAAATACGTGATTTGGCTGTAGACATTACTTCAAGGTTAAGTTTCTTATGCCTGTTCCTGCAGCTACTACCTCTGAACTGTTCACAAAGTGCACAGTTTCAAATTCCTTAGATTAGAAGGCAGTTTTTCCTGGACCATGTTCTGACTCTATGTTCAAGAAGCTATACATTATTCTTTGATCATTTCTTACTTACAAAACATACAAAAAAGTTCTTGTTTTTTGAGGTAGATATTAGGATACAGAAGTAATGTTTTCTAGGTTACAAGGTAAATTAAAATAAAATACAATAAGATAAAATAAAATAAAATGGAGGACATGATTGTTCCTAAGGGGTTGAGGTTTTTATTATAGATATAAGGGAGAAAACAGGCAAAGGCATCTGGAGGAGTCCAGAATGAACATGACCAGTCGACTGAACCAGGCCATGTAGAAGGAGGGGATGAAGAAAGAGGGGAGAGTTGGAAAGCAAGTGGCCAGGAGTGAGCCAGGAGACCAGGAGACCAGGAGACCAGGAGTATAAGAAAGTAGTGTAGCCAAAATGGGAAGAGAAGCTAGGGGGAAGGGACCCAGCCCAGTCCCTGTGATGGAGAGTTTAGGGTAGGGGGTGGGTATGTCAGCCAGAATGTCTCTGAAACAGGTACTGGTGATGGCAGACAGTGTCCACTTTGATATGTTAATAGGTAACCTTAGACTTTTGTCCAGGGTTTCAGACCTAGCAAAGGGTCTACTCTAGAGCCAAATCAGTGCTGGGATTACAGCTGAGGCCACTAAGATCCAGTTGTGCCACACTGCAGAATCTCTTTATGCTACCAGGAGAGCTGAGCTATTATGAAACCAAACAGAAGCAAGCAAGCAAACAAACAAACCTCCAAAGCAAGGTTTTGTGATAAATCCAAGAGTCCAGCTGAAGTCTGCCTCACTCCGAGGCTCACGTTCACACTGCCAGGCTTGTCTGTCAGAGAAATGGGGCCAAATGGCTGAAGATTGATGCTGTAATGTATGGAGAGAAAATGGGAACTGTCCAGGCAGCCACTGGTATGTCATTTCTTAGTTTTGGAAGCTGCAGGCCCTGCACTTCCTATATAATCAGATATATTTATCCCTCTCAGGTCTCTGAGGTGGTTGAAGAATAGATAGCTAGAGTCTCATAGTTAAATTTTGAGTTGTTTAGGAATCAAGAGGGTATTCTGGATCTAAGAAGATATTTTTAAAATTATGAGGCAAGTTAGTATGAAAGCTGAGTTAGATATAGAACTTTAAACTCATGGAGATGGTTAGATAGTAGAATGTTAAAGTCAGGTGCCAAACACATATGGACTGAAGCCATATAACTCTTATAATTGTGGCCTATTTATTTCTGTTGTTTTGTATTATATTTATAGTTATAAGAAAAAGAACCATTTTTTGGACTGAAAGGGAGAGCTGTTGGGGGGACAAAAGAAATACCTTAATCTAAAAAAAAAAAAAAAGAGAAGAGGATGGGGAGGTTGAGGGGGAGGAGGGTGGAAGGGTGGGACTGGAGGGGGGGGTAGGGAGGGGATTGTGATTGAGATGTAACTTGAAGAAATAAAAAATAAATTATTAAAAAAAAAGAAAAGAAAAGAACATTCTTACAATTAGAATTGGCCAGGGATGGAACGGCAATGACTACCATGTGCTCTCTTCTCTGTTCTGAGCTAGATCCAGCAGATGCTGGGTGACCAACTGTTGGAAGAGCTGCAGGAGTGAGATCGATTTAGACAAACTTCATCGTCTCTTTCCAACAGTAAGATCTCATGACACTTGACAGGCTGTCCCATGGTAAAGGTGTTCAATAGAGGACTTTTCCATCATGTCAAGGGAAGTGGGAAGGTACTCTGGAGATTTCCAATGGAGAGCTGGCAGGAGCTGCCTGAAGCAAAACTTTGGGCAAAATCTGATGAAGGAATCATTTGAACTTTCTGTTTCACATTCAAGCATGTTTCTTTGTTTTAATAAAAATATTTTAAATAAGGAAAAAAAAAGAAAATTCTCAGACTTCTGACAATACTGTGATCTAGTTGCAATCAAATCATGTTAATGGAATGTTGGAATGTGGTAGAGCATGCTTGCGACAAAGTACAACTCAATGTCAAATACCAGAGTGTTTCCTTTGGGAATTCCCACAGATGGCATGTTATCTATATGTTTGTGCCAGCTTCAAAAATAGAGGAAGGTTGACATGAGTCAAGGACTGAATAGAGGCTCCAGAAGCTAGAAAAGATGAGAAAACATTTTCCTCGATAACCTAGAAAGTGCAGCCTTGGCTTTGGTTGAGGTCAACTCTGACCTCCAGATCTATCATACAATAAACTGGTGTCGTTTTTATCCGTCAAGTTTGTCACATATAATACAGCATAATAGGAAACCCACACAATATAGAAGTTTTAATATGTGATATATTCTACTAAGAACACATTAATGACCAATGATAGTAATCAGGACAGGAGCAGGTAATCAACAGGCAATCCATATGGTACAAGGAACACCACAGGAGATACACAGAGTTCAATGAGAGATTTGCAGCAAAGAAACATGTAGCAAAGTAGGAATGGTGAAACTATGGCCCTCTGGAGAAAAAATTTAAATGTTACAGCTGTCATAATAGGTGACTCCAAAACAGTCCTATCTTTAGGTCCTCAAAAAGTTCTTAATGTTTTTAAAATTATCCCTTGTGCTATACCTACACTGGAGTATAATTATATAGACAAAGGTGTACAATGTAGACATTCCTATAAAAAGTACACCCTGATGTGAACATGTAAGATCCAGGGTGATGCAAAGTATTCCAAGGAAAGAAAGTGTTTCTCAGGACTGTATCAGCAGCACCTGCTCTAATGCCTGCCTCACAGTGTGCACAGCATTCACATGTATTTTTTTTTTTACATAATGAAGACATCCATAACCATCTGAGTCATAATTGTGCCAGATGCTGTATGACAGTATTGAAAACAATGGAGACAATTTTATTAACTGAATATTTTACCTGCATTAATTTACCTGGACGAGGGTTACTAATTCACAGTTTAAGTATTTCATAATGCCCTCTCACATGTGAAGAACAGTGAGGCTTCAGAAATATAAATGCATCTGCACAGCAACTTAAAGGAGACATGTGATTAATGGCTAATAGAACAAGTGACCAGTTGTAGCACAATTCTGAGTGATGCCAATGCAGAATCAAGGTAAAGATGAGAATCCAAATGGAACTGGGAACTCACTATCGGTTACCAATCATGTGCTCACACACTGGAAATTTTCAAATTCTGATAAAACACATAAACTTCAGATTGAAGAAAACATGGGAATGCTAAAGAGAATAAACCTGTATGGACTGGACATTGGGAATGTATGTTGTACCTTATAATTTTCATAATTGTTGCCTAATTGATCTTACTGTTAAGTATTGCATATATTATTACAAGAAAAGGAGCCTTTTATAGGACTAAGAGGGGGAGATGTTGGGGGAACAAAGATACACCTCAAAAAAAGCAGATAGGAGGAAGAGAGGGAAGAAGGTAGGAGGGCAGGATTGGAAGGGGGAGGATGGAAGGGACAGTGACTGAGATGTACCTTAAATAAATATATAAATGTTGAAAAAAAAAGAGAGAGAATAAACCTAAGGAAATCCACAGTGAAACACCTAGTAGTCAAAGTTCTTGAAGTCCGAAGACAAAAATCTTGAAAGTAACAACAACAACAACAACAAAAATTTAACTCTAGGGGTAAAATAATCACAATACAGATTGCCAGAAAGCAGTGCCATTTTAAAAACATAACAGGAAAACAGCTGACAACCTACAATCTTCTGTCTAGTTAACATTTTTAGGATGAAGGTGAAATCGAGATTTGTTTCCAAAGAAAGACAAGATTAGTGGGCTGGAGAGATGGCTTAGTAGTGAAGAGCACTGGCTGCTTTCTCAGAGGTCCAGAGTTCAATTCCTGGTACCCACATGGTGGCTCACAGACATCTATAACTGTCATCTCATGGGACCAGATGCCCTCGTCCGTTGTGCAGATAGATGAAGATGCAGACAAAATACTCACATATATAAAATAATTAAATATTTAAAAAGAAAGCTTAAATTAGTATGGGATGTGTCCAGGAGCCTAAAGGAAGTTCACTAAACAGGTAAGAAAGGTATTGAGAAGGAATCTGAGGCTGAGTTGATAGCAAGAAAGACAGAAGCAAAACTGTGGGCTATAGAGCCAAAGGAGACAGCTCTGTAAGTTAAGTGCTTGCTGTGTAAGCATGGGGGCCCAAATATTAGATCAACCAGAGTCTACATTAGAAAGACATGCATAGTGGCACACAATTATAACTCCAGTGTCAGGGAGGCAGAGGAATGAAAATTCCTGGGTGTCACTGATAGGAGAGCCTGGCCTACTCAGTGAGTTACAGGCCAAGTGAGAGTGCCTGTCTCAAAAAAATTAGATGAAGAACAATTAACAAAAACAATCAGTGTCAACCTCTGATTTCCTTATGTACATACTCAGTCAAGTATATGCACCTACACATATAGAAAACACACATAACACACACATACACACCAGTAAAAAAAAGGAAATTTAGGAAATGCTTCAAAAAGGATAAAAATTAAAATACAATATGCAAATTTCATTAATTCAGTGGGTTTATTAAGAATGGTTTGAAGACTACCTATCTATTTCCATATATTTGAATAAGCAAATGTTGCTTGCTCTTAGCAACTTGATTTCTGATTAACTTAGAAAACATCTGTGACACACTATGATAGTACCTAACAAAATGACATGTTTGAGTGACTATTAGTTTGCATTTCCTAATTATCCTAAACAGTTTGTGACAGTTGCTATCAAAAGAGCAAAATTTCACATTGCATTATTAAGCGTTGCATAGGTACAATTCCTGAAAAAGAGTTAACTTTAATTTTATATCAATATACAAAGATCTATACCAATGTAGCCAAATATAACCTTAATTTTGTATCAATATTCAAAGATATAAGAGTAGATTCAATAACTTACCCCTTTTTCTTTATCATTCATATGTCATGTCTATATCCCCTTTTTTTCTTTTCAAGTCTTTCCCCCACTACATAGGAGAGAAAGGATAGAGAAAAGAAAAAGAGAGAAATCCCTGCGTCTAACCTCCTAAACCTTGTTTTTTTGTTTTTGCTTTTTCCTCCGCTTTATTTATTTTTTATTTATTTCTTCAAGTTACATCTCAATCATAATCTCCTCCCTACTCCCCCCTCCAGTCCCTACCTCTCACCCTTTTCCCCCTCAATCCCCCATCCTCTTCCCATTTTTTTTAAGTTTAAGGTATATCTTTTTCCTCCAAACAGCTCCCCCTTTCAGTTCAACAAATGGATACTCTGGTTTCTCTTCAGATCATGTAAATCTTTTGCCTTTTACTCAACCTTGTTTAATAAGACCATTTAACAACTTGTAACCAATCCCCCTAAATACAAACAAACATCTATAACCCATCAAATGATTAAAAAAAAAAACCCGCACACCCCACCTTCTGGGAATGGGACATCAGTCTCTTAAAATTGTTTCCTGATGATCTGGGATGTATGAAAGCCCCTCATTCTACTCCAAGTAGATGATAAGCATGGAAGAATGTTGGGGAAAAATGGCTGCTCGCCAGTAATAATTATGAACTCGACAAGTCATAAAATCACTTAGGAGACAAGCATTTAGGCAGAGCTATGGTAGATTAGGTTAAGTTAGTCTCAGGGCATGCCTGGGAGAGGGAATCGTCTTGATAAGGTTAAATCATGGTGGAGGTTTATCCTAAAAGTAGGTGCATCATTCCCATGGCGTGGTACTGGATCGTATGAAAAGAAAAACTCAATGTGAACAGATGTACTCATGGTGCTTTGTTTCTTGACAACTGATGCAAGGTGACCTGCTCCCTCGAGCTCCTGCCACTGTGAATTCCCTGCTATGATGGACTATAACCTGGAGCTGTGAGCAAGAAGCAAACCTGTTCTTCCTAAAGATGCTTTTGTCAAGAGAACGAACCAATCTAGGCCCCTAGAGGCAAACAGAGATGTAAACACTAACCAAAAGAACAAAATATATATATATATAGATCAGACCTGCATCCCCCATACATATACAGATGAAAAGCAACTTGGTCTTCATTACAGATTCCTTAGCTCGTGTATGTGTGTGTGTGTGGGGGGGGTCTCTGTTATGGAGTCTGTTGTCTGTTAATGGAACACTTTTCCCTAGCTGGGCTGCCATGATGTGCCCCAGTGCAAGAGGAAGCGCTTACCCCTCATGTGACTAATGAACTAAACGGACTTGTTATGTGGGAGCCCTCCATCACCCAAGAGAAGAAGGGGGGAGAGAAGAGGGTGATATTAGAAAGTGACAAGAAGTAGAGGGAAGAAAATGGAAGTGTGTCTTCACTTGGACTTTGTCTGGAATTACACAGAAGTAATAAGCTGGAGGAAAGCTTTCATGGTACCAGAAGGCATCATCCAAGTTTCCAAAGGAGGGAAGCAACCAACAGTCCTAACTGCCTATGAACCACAACAACCAGCCTGGCATGACAACCTTAAGGGTACATTAGTGGTACACATACTTTGGCAGTAATCAACAGCTCTCTAGTTTACTTAAGACCTCTTCAACAAGAAGAAAACCATGCCTGGTACTAAAAACCTAAGCTCTTACCCAGAGCTAGTGAATTCATGGGTTTTGGAAAATTTGTAACTACCATCTTATTAAGCAGCAAATCTACATTATCAATATTTGTCCTCATATTCAGAATATAGTTCTCCTCCCCCTCATCAAGGTAACTCCTCTTTGCAATATGTGGAGACCATTACAGAAAACCACACCAAATTAAAATCCTGACTTGTGGAAACAAGTTCATCTACAACACAACTCCTGCACCTAAGGCTCAGTGATCCCTGCAAGAGAGGAGGCAGAAATAGTTCAAGAGCGAAAGGATCAGGGAGTTTGCTGTGAGATTGTGTTTCCTAGGAATATAAGAAGTTACTCCCATAAAGTCTTACCAACATGACTGCCTAAACATGAGCTAATCAAGGACAACAACAATAAATATGCTAAAGTGGATGGGGGAAAGCCCAGGAGAACTCAATTATACAGAAAGAACTAGAGGCAACTATGGAATTCGGAAAGCAGAAGAAATAGCCTTTTCTAAGAAGGAGTACACCAATTGGTTGTCTGACAGAAATGGACAGCCTGGAAACAAACATACAAGCAACATTATACAGTGTGAGCAGATTGTAAGTATGTATTTAGAAATAAGGTGGATGGCACAAAGGGTTTGAAATAGGAAGACTTCCAGCACCAAGATAAAAAGATGGGCGCAGCATACAAGTATATATGCATGTAACAACAATGAAATAAAAAAGGCATGGATTTAAAAAGCATGGCGGGGTATACAGAAGGACTTGGTGGAACAAAGGAGAAGAAAGCAAATGAAATTATATTATAATCTCAAAAAATAAAAGAAATAATTTAAAGAGAAGTAATGCAAAAAATTAAAGACGTGTTTTAATACTTAAATGAGATAGTGTACACATCCCTTTCAACTAATAATAATCAACTTTATCACATCAATTTGCAGATATAATGATACTTATTATTATCCATTAGGTATTAAAATGCATTGAATACTACCCAACTCGCACAGCGGGATGGAAACCATGTTAGCAGTGCATATTATCAGTAAGATAAAACCATTCATACTCTCACGGATACCCTATTCTTTCCTGAAATTGATATGCTTCAATGTATTGCCTTTCTCTCTTTAGAATTTATTAACTAAAAATTAAGTCCTTGTTGCTGAGGATGTGGTGAACAAGCTGAAAGAGTTGTGAAACAATGCTGTTTAATTAAATGCCAAAAGAAGGAGAAGAGTACATCAAGATGCTGTTCCTTAAAACATTCCAAGGCTATAGAGAAGGCACAGAGTTGTAGGAGGAACAACCCCTGCTGATGAGCAGGAGCAAGGCCTGTTCCAGCAGCACACACACATGGCTAGGCTTCCACAAGAGATTTGCTCGGACATGCTTGGCTTGAGACCTGCTCGAATATGCCCAGAGACTGATGACACCACATTGGGTGAAGAGACACTAGCCAATAAGGAGGAGTCACAGCAGCAGTTCACAGCCCAGGAGCCAATGGGATACTAGGCAGAGGGTATAAAAGGGGCATCATCTTCCTGGAATAAATGAATCTGCTTCCTCCTCGGGTCTGATTCCCTGAGTCTGGGTTGTTGACTTTACCCCATCTTGCCCCATACCCAAGGGTCCCGAGTTGGGGTTACAGCAACACAGAGTAAAGTGCTTGCTAGGTTAAGTTAAAAGCATGAAGCATGTAGACATGAGTTTGGACTTTCAGACCCCAGATAAAAAGTGGGTGTGGCACTGCAAGCCTGTATCCCAAGTATTGGAGGTAAGGGACACAAAGAAGATAGGAGAATCCCTGGAACTTGTGGTCAGCCAGTACAGCTGACATACAAAGCAACAGGTTCAGCAGACAAAGCTTGTCTCAAAGAGTGAGGTGGGGAGAGAGAAAACCAGATGGTCATTGTCAACCTCTCATTTCCACACGTACACACAGAATAATTCTAAGGAAAGCAGTGGGATCCCAGGTGTAAAGTGTACTTTCACTCTATTTCAAATAATCTGCAAAAAGTGCCACTAGCTCACGAACACAGCATCCTGCCTGTTCCCACTCTAGTCTCACAATACCCTAATTCCTCACCTGAAATTCCTAGGGTTGTAGATCTTAAGCAGAATTTTGTAATATTTTTATTTAACCCACTCTGTGGTTGAGAACTATTTATCAGATTGGATACCAAAGATGTTATGGTCAAGTATGGAAAGGTATGTTTGTAACTTTCCCCATGCTATATAAAACACACAACTGAAATAACTGGACGAAGAACTCATGCCTCACTGTTTCAAGGGATTTTCATCAATTGTAGGATGAAAGGCATGACAGAGGTGTAAATCAGAGCTGTGCACATGATGTGGACCAGGAGGGAGATGAAAGTACCAGAAACATGGGCAGACTACAATCCTCAAAAGTCCACCTCCAGTGATCCAGGTCCATCAGCCAGTTACTTCCTAATAGCTATACCACATTTCAAAACATCACAACCAGGTTCAGAGCAGTTGTTCAAATACTTGAGCCCAGGAGAGGCATTTCATATTCAAACCATAACATAGGCATTTAGCTAAACTTCAAGGAAATTCTTATGATATCCTCTGTGGATATGGAAGAAGGGCACAACAGCAAAAAATTGCCAATGTTTCTCATGCTAGCATGAAGCCTAGAATCCTTAGCACATGGTTTATCAAAGATCTCGGAAGCCTAGAATCCTTAGTACATGGTTTATCAAAGATCTCGCTAAAATTTACTTTCAAAAGAATTACCATCTGTCTCAATGAAATGCCTCCGTGTAATGTCTGCAATATCAGCTCGGAACAAATATCCTCTACTAGCTTTCGAAACCACATTTCAACAGAACGCCTGAGAAAATACAAGTCATGGTTTCTGAGATTTGATTCCATCATCAGGTGGACTCACAGTTTGGGGTCTGGGCTAAGCAGACCATCTGGGAGGGAAATTATCTGCCAGTGCAAAGCTTTTCACCTCAGTGGGAGAGAAGACATGGAAGTAAGAAGGGATTGATGTCTCATTATCTCCTTAAAGATACACTGCCAGTAAGTGAATTCCATTGGACTGGACACACATCCTGCAAGTTTCCCTACCCTCAACATGCAAGCCTGTGGGGGAGTTTAGATCCAACTCACAATACAGCTCATGCTCAAACTTCACTCAAACACCTTCTGTGTTCTTGGATCATCTTGCTTCCACTTCAGTCATGCCATTATTTTAGTACATTTTGTTCTCAAATATTCCTTACATTTCAATAGACTCAAATTGTTGGCTATCATATTTAGAAGCTTCAGTTTTGAATACTATTTAATTAAGACTTGTTTGCATAATAAACTTTGTTGGAGGGAATTAAACCCAACATTAGGGAAGCACTTTACCCTAACCTAAGTTATACCAGCAATACTTTATAATTCCCATGGAATTTTGAGTAAATAATAAAAGCAGACTATCTAAAAAGTGTGCAAAGAGTTAAAGGAGAAAATACAAAACACTGGCACTGACTTTGTTCTATTCTGTTCTCTACATCTTTACCCTGATATGAGGTCGGTAGCATGCTATCCTGGCCCATTCTAAGATGAGAATATCACATGAAAAAAAGGGGGGGGGGAGAGTTACACACAATGTCATTTAAAAATAACTACTCTTATTAAAGGTACAGTATACTTTATCAGTACCGCAAATTGCTTTCTCAGTATCGTCTCAATTTTAATCGTCTCAAAAGAGATTATTAAATTAAATTCCCTCACCATTATTTCAACAGTAGTTATCTCTGGCAAAAATTAGAACAGTCTAGCCAGATCTGAAATAGGGCTGACATGACAAGTAGGACAAAACAAACAGAACTCATGGTCGTCTAGTCTGCAGTAGTCGTCACTTCCTACCAAGCCCATTCAGGGAAGGTTGTGCAGCATGAGAAAAACCAGGATGGAAGTGAGGAGAGTGGAGCTACCCTGCTGCTGCTCCTTGCCTCAGTGCACTTGTTAAAACTGAAGCTAACTGTTTGTTGTCCACGAAGTTATAATTATAAATGAAATCATAGGATTTTATTATTAACAATTTTACAGTGCATGACGAACATGCCTCTAGCATGGGAATGTTAAGTACTGCACTTTGGTATCTAAATGTCATCCTCTTAGTTGAGTGACTCAGTGGATATGAATAATTATTTGGAATGAATATGGATGGCAATCATCTCCCAAATAACTTTGTAAAGACGCATAACGGATTCTCCACTTAGTCTCAGTAATTATTGTCATTGTTCGGCCCTCGTGTAGATAATGAACACCATGACAAATCATTCCCATTCACCTCTAATATCTGCTTTCTTTTGCGTCAAGGGTAAACACACTTTACATAATCACACATCTTCCCTTTTTCTTCCTCACAATTACAACGACTCATTTGGAGGCTGAAAACAGGACAAAATAGATTCCCCTCCCCCCCCAGAAATGGATTATATAACAGGAAAATTTTCATTTGTTAGGTCAGCGTCTTTTACATCAGTGTCAAGGCTATAAAAGACTCAGAAGGCCTTCAAAGGACAGCTTTCCCCAAATCAAACATCAGAGAGAACTTGTGAAGGGCAGTCAAGCATACTAAACCTGGTTTAAGAAGAGGAAGGGTTGGGGGTTTTAATGGTTTCGGCCCCTTACTATTAATGAGAATTTAAAATGTGAACCTCATTTCAATAGAAGGGACTGAACAAAACAACAAGCTAACGCATGAAAGTAAACAGGACAGTTGCCAGTGTGAGATTACAGGAGTGGAAGAGAGAGAGTGCTTCCTGCACTCTCGTTCAGATGGCAAACGCTTTGCCTGGATAATCTCACTGGCCGTTGCTTTCTTTAATTAGTAGCTTTCATAAACATAAGAAAGCCTCAAGTAATTTTTAATACTGATTACAACTGCCTAGTCCATTAACAAACTGTCACATTAACACTACCACATTGCACTGCCTATCTTTAAAGGGTACTTGTTTCATTTTCATAGATTTTAATTAACTTTTCCTTCCCTGCTGGGATTGATTGTTAAACAGCAACCAAGGCATTTTGCCTTTTTAGCTTCTGTCTCTACATAATTTTCAATGAAAAGGAGATCTTGAAAATGTAAATAAATAATTTAAATAGGTATGCAAATGTAAATTCCCAAACTTAAAGAGTGGGCATGACTTGTAGGTACAAAGAAGCCAGGCTCTGTAAACCCCATCAGCACACTGACTGAATCAATTTCATGTTGCCAAGATACTTCCAGAAGTCTTCCGGTACTTCCAGAAGTTTCAGATTCCCCCCTTCCATCAGCAGCTTCTCTTATTTGCATTAGCTGGAAACACTACATACAAACATAACCGACAAGCTAGAGAGGTCTGGGCCTTATAAAAGTGGGAAAGAAAAGAAATGTTCACTTTCTGATTCCCTAAAGTAGGAGATACTATCTTTGTTTGGAAAACAAAATGTACTGTTCTTTCAGGCTAATCCCTAAGGTTTACGTAGGACTGCAGGTTTATAATGCATGACAAAGGTTCTACTCTCAAGTGATGACCTTTCTGCTCAGCACTTTTCTACATAAGTATGTAGAAGAGCCTGGTTCTGAGTTGTTGTAATATGTGTGTAATATGCCAACCTCTACTCAAAACGCATCTCATCAGAAAGAACTTCCCTGACATAAAATGATCAAATACAGTTACAGCACACTTCCCTTCCATCATAACTTCTATATCCTTCCTTTGTTTTGTATGCATACATGTACATATGCACATAAGCACATATGTTATATGTAACACATTCACCAACAATGTTAGAAGCTATATAGTTATAAATCTAAAGACAAAAACATGCACTTCTTTTTCAAATAAATACATATAGTGAGGAGAATAGAGTGGAGATGCATAATAAATATTACCAGGGACCGGACAAACAGCAACACACAACTGGAGGAAGAAGGGACAGAAAGAATGAGAACAAGCAAAAAACAGTACATCAAGGGGAAATGAAAACAAAATGAGGCTGACTCTTAGGAGAATGGTTGTCTTTTGTCAAGACCTAAAAGACCATTGCAACCTTTCAAGGGAAGAATTGAAGCTGCCACTTCCCCCAAGCGAGACTGTATATAATATATAAATCCTTCCATAAAAAGAATAATTATATGTGGACCCAAAAGCTGTTCATATTTTATGATAAATAACCATGATTGTCAACTTAAATAATCTGGAATCAAACAAAACAAAAGCCCCTGGGTGCTCCTGTGAGGGACTTTCATGTTCAAATTATCGGAAGCAGGAAGACCCGCCATAAATGTGGGCGACACCTTCGGATGGCAGCACAAAGAACAGAAAAGGAGGCTTTGCTTTGGCTGCGTGCTTTGACTCTCACGGGCACGTGCATCTGTCTTAGAACCATGGCAGTCCTTCCCTGGTATTAGAGGCAGCATCTCTAGGCTTCTAATATAGACTAAATGACCAGCCACTCTCCAGGGATCTCCCAGGCCTCCAGCGCTAGACTGGAAATGCTGAGACAGCCAGGCTCATAGGTTAAACAACTTCCGCCAGAGTCTCAGCCTCTCTCTCCAGTGTGAGACAGTCATTGTGGGACCATCTGGACCATATCCTGTAACCCAGTCTAATCTCTTTTAAATACATATATATAATATTTATCTATATTTTATACACATACATATATACATACACATACATGTGTGTATATGTAGTTATATACATACATATTCATACCCACATATAGATATATCATTCTATCAGTTCTGTTCTTTAGAGAACCTTAATACAACTCCCAAAGAAGAATTCTGCAATCTTGCTCCCTTTGACATAGTTTTGAAGTGCCCAATAAGTAGGATTAGCAGTATCTACGTGTACAATGGCAGGTTCAAGCAGGTCTGCAGAGAGGAGAAGCCCTATACTTAAGTTTACAGCTTCTCTACTAGTTTTGATTTCTTCTCCTAAAGTAAATCTCACTTGAGGTTCTATGTAACAAACATTCACCTGTCCTTTCTCTCTCTCTGATACTCACCTATGATAAATTCTCTTGTTATCTCAGTTTGAGTACCATCGTTTGCCAGAAGTTCTGGGAACCTACCAATAATAGCAGGCTGGGGATTTGCCAAGCCTATGTCTGCCTAGAGCATCCACTATGGCATCACACACGCCTGTCTCTTCCCATGTGTGCTACTTGGACTTTTTCATACTCTTTTCAGAAGAAGCAGGAAACATGTTCTATGTGGCACCATGGTGCACTGATTTGACATGGTGTGAACATTTGAGTCACTGAACACTCAGACATCCAGAGTACTAGGCTCCTATTAGTGCTCATTAAATACATGCTGCATTTGTGACTCGGTTTCTGTCTTTCCTACTCATGGAAAATAAACTTCAGAGAGCACAAACAACATTTGCCCCTAACCATTTGCAATGGCTTTCAGTAGATGATTGCTATTCAGAACATGATGTTTTTAAAGCCCTTTATAGATGGGACACAGTTTAATGATCCACTATCCCTTTCAATACTCTCTATTCTAGAAAAAAATATTTACAGCTAAATGTACACTGAACTTCAATCCAAGACATCTGCCTGTTTACCCTGATGTATCTGAATGCACATGCTCTTCCAAATTCACTCATTAAATTTAAATCCCAACGTGATGGTGTTACCAGCTGGGGCCCTTAGGATATGAAAGCATAAGGAAGCTGGACTACATAGATGAGAATAATAACATTATAAAGATGTTGGAGGGAACTAGCTAGGTCCCTTTGGCTTTCATTCCCCATCTCTTGACATGTGAGGACACAGTGGTAACCCCGTCCCCACTCAGGAAGTTCTTGGAAGCTGACACGGCTTTCATCATAAAGAGAGCATGAAAGTTGTTTCATCTTAAGATTTCTCAACCTCTGTAATTGTACAACAGTAAAATTATGTTGTTAATAAAGTATCCAGTCCAAAGCATTTTGTTATAGTACAATGGAAAATGACATCTAATTTTTATCCTTCATATCCCAGCAAAGGTTTCCCAGATAAGCAAGATGTTTTTGGTTATTGTTTGCACAGTCAGTATCTTGTTTCCATGCTATAAAAATTAATTTCCACACTATTTTACAATATAATTATATACTTATTCCTTATGTATTTGGTTCTCCTTCTCTCGTGATTTGAGAACACTTGAGGAACTGTCAGGGATCCCCCCCTTGTATTTACTCAACAGCATGCCTGGAGATCAGTAATGATGAAAACCAACTGTACACATGTAGATTTAAATATTTTTGTTAAAAAAATTTTTTTTGGAGATTTGGATGACTTTGAACCATGACTTGAGAATACTGGCAATATGTTAAGATGCTACAAAATCTAAAGTTTTAAATTTCTGCAGTACAGATTTTATTTCAATAAATTACATAATTAAATATTTGTCACATATAATTTCAAATACAAGACAGATATTTTAAACTCAGTAAAGCATTTGGATAAGTAAATATTATGTAATTGGAAAGGGCTGGACATGACTCACTTTTTTTAAAGTAACCTTGCTTAATATTTCAAGATTTGCCGATAAACTGAGCCTATAACTGACTTTGAACCTACTAACACCAACACATTAGGTCATGTATCTTGAACTTCGCATCACAAAAATAACAGGAATTTCACATTGTAAATATGTAAATTTTGGAAATCCTATTAAGATAGTCCTCTGCTGACTAACCACCCATCAGTTGGATGGGCATCTGGGTGCTCATTTTCCCTGCATGATGGTAGATTTACACTGGGCTTCCTAAAGGCTCCCTTAGGCCAGGAACACATTTCAGACATAATTATGGGAGCAGTCTGCGGCATTGGAAAAAAAGTTAATGGAACCACATGGAAATAAACCCATGTCATTGGTGTCATTACCAGTACACTCTAACCAGTAAAGCTAACCTCAATGTAAATAGCAGACAAAAATAGCACAACATTCCATCTCTTAGAGAAATCAGTTTCTCTGGAAAAAAAATGTAATAGATGGAAACACCTGGAGAGTCGCATTCTTTGGATCAAAAGAGGGCACATATGGGTTTCTTTCTTTTCTTTGTTTTCCCCCTTTTTGCTTGTTCTTTTGTTATCGTACAAGCACATGGGCCAAGAAATCATTCAAACAACTAGAAAGAGGGTTATGGGGGGGGGGGGGCTTGTCTTGATAATATTTAAAGAACAGTCTACTTACCTCCCAGGATTCTCAAAGGTCAATAACTTTCAAAATATGCTTCCAGCTCAATGTCCTTCTTACTACATATGTTGAAGCATTTGTGGGTCACATGCTTGTGCAATTATCTTTTCCTCTAATCTAATGTTATCAAATTATGTATGTGCAAATTTCAGATGACAAACATTTGCTTCATTTTGAATTTACTCTGCTGGCAATAACACAGTGTGTTTTATACCTTATCTTTTTATTCCCCTCAGAGAACTTTCTGGCTGGCTCAAAATCAGTCATAGACTTGTCCATCTTTTCCTACTTATTTGAAATAAAACTATGCTATTGCTTTTATACTTTAGTCATATATCATTTTCATTGTTTTTTAACATTAAAATGGAGATTTTTTTTATTCCTCAAAAACAACATAGGAAAAGATGACATACTAACTATAACTAAAATGATTTGTAACATCTATAATGTACAAAGGATTTCTTTCTTTTTTCCCCCAACATATTTTTATCCTGATAACACACACTTTCCACTCCTCCCAGGTCCATGCTACCACCCTTGCTCCCCCCAACCCCCCAAAGTGGAAAAAATACACTAAGTCCAATTTGTGTTGCCAATATACTCACTGGAGTATAGTGAAACAAACTCCCAGTAACCAGCCCCTTAGGGACAACTGAGGTGTGTTGTGTCATTTTCACCTCCCCCCAAGTCATCAACTGTGAAGAACTACACTTCAGCATCTTTATCACAATTAAGATTTTCATTGATTCTTTGTGAATTTTAATATCATGCACCCCAATCCCCCTAATCCCCCCTTTCCTCTATATCCACCCTCCACCCTTGCAACATCCCTCATCAAAGAAAACAAACAAAAATATCATCTTGGAAGCTGTGGTGTGTCACACTGTGTCCCACAGTATACCCATTTAACTAAACAGTTTTTCTGGCAAATGTTCATTGCAGTGAATCAATGGTCTGGTTCAAGGCCTCTGGCTTCTGCTATACTATCAATACTGGATCCTCACTGGGACTCCTCTCAGATATCCTGTTGTTCCCCTGTGTCATAGAGATCCTTTGGTTCTGCATGACCTGCCCCTTCATGAGCTCTAGTAGTTTATAGATGGGATAGATGTTGGGGTGGACAAACTCAAAACCCTAGATCTGGGCCTGGGTGGTAGCAGAGTTAGTCAGCATGACAGCTCTCCCTGGATCACACCAGTAGGGCAAACTTTCTCACATCCACACCACCTGGGTCAGCCCTTCAGCACTGACCAGTTAACGGTCAGGGCCAGATCTCCTACTCTCATGGCCTCAGGGCCAACTCTCCATATCCCACCAGGGTCAACTCTACTATGCTTCTCAGCCAAGATTCAGGGAGCCCTCTCCTGAGTGCTGCAGCTGGCCAGGGAAGGGCTCTATTACAATTTTTAAGGATTCTCTTCATAGCTTCTTGTCTGGACTGTTTCTTTTCTTTTTTGAAGGAGGGTGTTACAGAAGCCTTCAATGTCTATCATTCTCAGTTATGAGTCTGCAGCCATCAATATCATTTTGCAAAAGAAACTTCTTTGCCCACAACAGCTAATAACAGCACATATTCATGGACATCAACAGGCAGTCCTGATCACCGACATCAACAGAGCCCCTGGTAGCAGCATTAACATTGCTCTTCATGTTCTGAAAACTTAGAGGAGTTACAAACATTAGCAATGCACATTCTATAGAAAGAATGCTTAGTATAGTAGTATTCTGGAAATGCTAGAAGCTGCCATTCATGGTCTTGAAGCTTAAGGGTTCATACAAAATTTAAAGATAAAACCATTTCCTTGAACAATAAGACAAATTATAAACACATTACACATTTAGGTAGAAACTGTTTTCAAGCACTCAGAGTAAAAGTATAAACAAGTATATAGCTATATGGAAGAAAATTATGCAAACTCTACCCAACTATAGTCTATCCAAATACACTTTGACTTAAAAATTTGACTTCTGGAAATTCATTTAATAACTAATTTATTTGTATTAATGACTTCATGCTGCTAGTCACTGGAGGTTACAATAAAAACTTATAAAAATTAATATCAGTAGGGCAATAGGCAATAACTTATAGAATATTCATATCATAGGGTTTCCTCACCAGTGTTTAAATCAATGAGCAAATATCATACGATACAGAAAAATCTTAAAGAAACAAAGACAGAAGCAAGATAATCAGGTGTATAGTAAGCACACATGTTTCTGAGAAAAGTGAATAAACAGGAAAATACATTATTATTTGTACATATAAACATAAGTTATTCATGGAAGCAAACAGGGTAAATAGTGTGAAACTGACTGGCAAAACTAGGGCTAGAAGGTGAATTTATCAGGATATCCTCGAACATATTTTATTAGTTTCCAGTCATCAAGTCAAAGATTAAAGTTTAGATTCTATGGAGTTGCTAAAGCATTCAGATTAGGGAGCTTCGTTTCTGTTACTAAATTATTCTATTAAGCTTTAATTAAACATTCAAGAAGTAAAGAGAAAACAGTAACTACATTACATAGCCCTGATTTATTGAAGAAAACAAAGAAGACAGCACCATGTAATAATAGCAGAGTTCTAATTTTTTTATGTTTGTTTGTTATTTCAAGTTGCATCTCCACCACAGTCCCCTCCCTCCACCACTCCCCGGCCTACCTTCCTATCCTTTTCCCCTTCTTCCACCTATCCTACTCCTTCAGTATGGGGTGCCTTACATATCAGCCCCCTTCAGTTCAGCAGCCATAATGAAGGCTCAGAGCTTCCTGTTGCACTGGAGGCCTACATGGGAACTCCACTAGGGCAAAGTGTCCCAATAACAGGTAACAAAGTCTATGTTCCTGTTCCTTTCAGTCTATTGGTTGTAGGATAGTTATCCTGTACTATAGGGCTAAAATCCAGTTATAAGTGAATACATGCGATGTGCATCTTTCCGAGTCTGGGTTAGCTGAAGGACACTACATACTAATCAAAGGAAAAATTCATCAAGATGACATCTCAATACCGATAATCTATGCCCCAAATACAAGGGCACCCATATTTGTAAAAGAAACTCTTCTAAAGCTTAAACCACACATTGATCCCCACACATTAGTAGTGGGAGACTTCAACACTCCACTCACACTATTGGACAGGTCATCGAGACAGAAACCAAACAGAGAAATAATGAGACTAACAGAAGTCATGAACCAAATGGATGTAACAGATATCTACAGAACGTTTCACCCAAACACAAAAGAATACACCTTCTTCTCAGCACCGCATGGAAACTTTTCCAAAATTGATGATATAGTTGGACACAAAGCATGCCTCAACAGGTACAAGAAAACTGAAATAACCCCTTGTATCTTATCACACCACCATGGATTAAAGCTGGACTTCAACAACAGAAATAACAAAAATCCTACACATTCATGGAAACTGAACAACTCTCTACTCAATGACTACTGGGTCAGGAAAGAAATAAAGAAAGAAATCAAAACTTCCTAAAATCCAACGAAAATGAAGGCACAACATACCCAAACTTATGGGACACAATGAAAGCAATGGTAAGAGGAAAGTTCATTGCACTGGGTGCTTCAAAAAGAAAAGTGTGACAGCTCATATTACGAACCTAACAGCAGAACTGGAAGCACTAGGGGAAAAAAAAAAAGAAAGAACCAAACACTTCCAAAAGAAGCAGAGGGCAGGAAATCAATGGCTGAAATCAACAACTTAGAAACAAAAAGAACTATACAAAGAATCAATGAAACCAAGAGTTGGTTCTTTGAGAAAATCAACAAAATAGACAAATCCTTAGCCAAACTCACTAAAAGGCAGGGGGAAAATACCCAAATCGACAAAATCAGAAATGAAAAGGGGGAATAACAATAGACATCAAGGAAATCCAGAGAATCTTTAGGTCTTACTTCAAAAATCTGTATTCCACAAAATTGAAAACCTAAGCGAAATGGAGAATTTTCTTGATAGATTCGACCTACCAATGTTAAATCAAGATCAGGATAACAAATTAAACAGTCCTATAACCCCTAAGGGAATAGTAGCAGAGTAATAATTTAAATGTTTTACCTATGGTAAGTTTTAGTTTGGAATAAAAATTATTTGTGCATCATAGATTATGATTATGTAAATCAACTAGGAGTCTATCAAACTTGAAAAAGAATATAGGCACAGCCCAATTTTAGTAGAAAAAGTCTTAACACCTTAGTTTGTGGTTATTGCAGCCCTAAGCACTTCACAAAATTAAGCTACAAAAAATTAAACTCTATGAATATAAAAGTAAGGTATTGTTCTTAGAAACTTAGGCAGACAAGTAACTGGGAATAGCACAATAATGCTGCAGAAGTAAAGCACATTCCTGGCTCCAATCTTGGGCTCCGTGGAGTACAAACCAACAAAGCCTTCAAACACTTTGAAGTGATAAGAACTGGTCATCAAATGTTCTTGGAACATGTCAGTTATTTTATTATCAGATGAAACATTTACAATAAATAATATCAGCCGGGCATGGTGGCACATGTCTTTAATCCCAACACTAGGGAGGCAGAGGCAGGCAGATCTCTGTGAGTTCGAGGCCAGCCTGGTGTACGAAGTGAGTCCAGGACAGCCAGGGCTGTTACACAGAGAAACCATGTTTTGAAAAAAAAAAATCAAACAAACTAACACCATAAAATCAAAATAAACCATCTCAGAAATCTCAAAATGGTTAAACAAAAGGAGTAAAGGGTAAAACAAAACAGACCAGTTTGTGTGTGCGTGTGCGCGCGCGTGCGTGCGCAATAAAACGGTAAAAAGATGTATAAATCAGAAGATTAGACATAGGATTAGAAACTGAATGATCATATTACTTGGATCAACATGCTGCTCTTATTAGGTATGAAAGCTGTATAAATAACATATTAGCTCTTAATAGAGCAGAACATTATAATTCCTGTTTGCTTAAAGGTGTCATTCAGTTTTCAAATGAAGTTTCATCTAAAAAAAAAATAAAATGTCTGGAGGTGTAACTTAGTGGGTTTGCAAGCACTTACCAAGCAGGTGCAAGCCCCTGGCTTTGATCCTTACCTGTGCAAAGCCCCACCACATCAAAAGATAATGAGTCTCTGAAAGCTTGGCTTATTTAATGATATCTTGGCAATTATATCCTTGTTAGAATAAAATACCTTAATGACCAAAAGTAATATGATGAAATGTGAACACAATGCATTTTTAGATATCTTAACAATCTTGGTAAAATTTTAAGTAGCAACACATTCAGAATTGGAGCTGACAACAGGGAACTCAGCTGGGTCCATCAGGAGCGCTCCAGTGGATCCAACCCCACCTGGAAATTTCTAAAGTCCCTTAAGAAGAGAAAAAACCATGAGCTTTTTCATAAAGCTTAGAAATTAAACCACATGATAGGGAGTAGGGCTGTGATTTAACAGTCACACATACACAGAATATAGTCACTATGTACAGTACTCATGGAGTCATGGCTTACATAAAGATAACTGCAATGAATAATTATTACAGAAAATATTTTATCCATAATTTTCCATTATAAAATTATCTCTTTGATATTTAACAAGACTAGATTTTTAAGATATACACAGGAAAGGTTATGTATAAAAGAAGCATGAAAATTCAATGATCAAAATATTGAAGAAACAAGGAAAATGGAAAGTAAAAAATATTAAAGTGGCTGAAAAAGAAAAAGACAATGCCTTTCCACGACAAAATGGCTTAGAAATAATTAGTTTCTTTTATAGAATTGTGCTATCATTACTGTTAAGCAGTAGATAGTTTCCAATTTGAGATCTCTGTGGGAATTGCTTACAGAGACTCCATCATACACCAGCCGCTGACTCCACATTCTGTCAGTGTGACTCTGCTTTCTAGAGCCCCCTCCTGTCCTTTTTGTCACTCCACGGATTCTTTAAGAATTAAATACATGTAATAAAAAAAAAAAGAATTATCCTTATGTCACAGGGATCCCATGAAACCCTAGGCTACTGCCAAGACAATAGGTTGCTCTCCACAAACTGACAGGAAGGCCCCATTGCTGAAGACAACACCCACACAACTTACTGAACATGGAGATGTTGATCTGGTGTTTACATAGAACCTTCACCCTTTTGTTCTAGTGTCTTTGGTATGGGAAGTTACTCTTCAGGCCACCAAAATAAAAACATAAACATGAAGCCAGCCTTGTGATCTACAAAGAGTAGACACACATCTTTTTAAAAACTTGTTAAAGAAGAAAGAGTTCCAAAAACGATCAAACACAGAGTTTTATAAATTTTCATTAATCACATATCTGTATATTACTGTGTATCACATGAGATCTTGTAGCCTCAGTGGTAGGATATGGTAAGCACTGTATCAGTGTACAACAAATAATAATAAATGGCAATAGTCAGGTTGACATTTATTAATCATTGCAAGAAATCAGCCCAGTGCTATGGGGTCAAAATCAAGTTTTAGATCTAAAAACCACACACCACTTTTTGTTGTTGTTGTTAATGTGTAAAGGTGTTTTGCCTGCATGCATATCTATGGGCCATGTGGGCCTGGTGCCTGTGGAGGCCAGAAGAGGGTATCAGATCTCCAAGAACTGGACCTTCAGATGGTTCTGTGTTCGCAATTGGGTGCTAGGAATCAAACCTGGGTTCTCTGGAAGAACGGACAATATTCTTAATTCCTGAGCCATCTCTCCAACCCACACAGCCATTTTTTTTTAAAAAGGGAACTCAATAGTCACACAAGTTTGTAAAAAGCAAAGACATGAAATTTGTAATTCAGCAAACATGATGTGAAATAATAGTATTAACAAGAAACCAAAAATCTAGAGTTTGGTGCTATAATCCAGGACACTATCAGGACATAATAAATAATATTACTTGTGCCAGCATAAATTATTAAGACTTATCACCATAGACTATCTTTTACAGTTAAACCCTGAGATCTGCACACCTTGGCAAAGGCAACTCAGAACAATGGTGACAACAGAACAGTCCTGTTCATTTGCTCCAGGGTGAGGGATATGAAAGATTCAGCCAGATAGGCAGGGAAAATAGCATCAACAGCACAGGGCCAGAGTGACATGCTCAGAGGTGACGCTATAGACAGGCCCCTTGTCATAAAGGGCCGAGAGAGAGATTGTCTCCGTTTATGTCATAGCCTGAAGCCTGGGAAACTAACTAGCAGAAGCTGAAGTACAGGAAGGTTGAACAGGCTGTGGCTGGATCTACAAAATATAGGGACCAAGGGCGGCTGCTTTCCTCAGAAAGGGCTGAGGCTGCTTCTGGCTTATATGAAACTGTATCTCTACCAGACTCGATTATTTAATAGGATTTAAAATAATACAGACATTACACAGATGAAAAAATTTCTTACTCATTAAAAGTAGGACTGGGGATATAGCTCAGTGTTAAGAACATAAGAGCTTTAGCAAGGGAATTGGTAAACAATGCTTTTCAAGCTGCCAGTAATTGCCGGGCGTGGTGGGGCATGCCTTTACTCCCAGCAGAGGCAGGCGGATTTCTGTGAGTTCAAGGCCAGCCTGGTCTGCAGAGTGAGTTCCAGGATAGCCAGGGCTATAGAGGGGAACCCTGTTTCAAAAAAACCAAAAAAAGAAAGAGAGAGAGAGAGAGAAACAATGCTTTTCAATAGTAAAGAATTGGAGTCTAATGTCTACTTCACAGCGGAGAGGGGAGGTACTGAACAAGTGTAAGCTTTAAGTCATGTGTGGATAGGCTTGGCATTGCTGTGGCGATGGCAGTGTTCTGATGCTGAGCTACAGTACCAACTCAGGGATATACACAGATCACCTACTAAAATAATACAGACACTTCTAAAACCTAAAGGAAAGACGACAAGAAAAATCAAAGAAAATGACAAACAAGTTAAAAATATGCACGTTAAAAAAATAGCAACATAAGAATTAGAGGTTCAGCATGAAGGCCATACTTAAAACCTGCGGGAAGGGAAGGGTTCTATCAATATATGCCACCAACCTCACTAATATAAGGCAAATGTCACACAACCTTCTGAATTTGGGTAATGCAAAGGAGCCTGCCATTTCCGCATATTATAATGTTTGAAACATTACATGGTAAATTCTTAAGATATCAAATTAAGGTAGTAGGTAGGCATCATAGTAAGAAACACTCAGCTAGAAAGCAAATCACTTACCATTTCATTTTCCAAAGTCAAATGTGATCTAACATGGCAGGCTCAATGAACAACAGGCTAAAACAGGACTTCTGTGCACTGAATTCATTTCAATTCATTTTCATTTGATTTGTCTAGATTCTGATTGCATACAACTTATGATTAAAAACTATATATATTAAAGCCCAAAATGTTATGTCCTTACTGCAAGGGCTGTTATCTGTGGTCAGAAGGAGACTGTGAATGAAAGAGCAATTATTACACTGAACAATACACTGAACTTCTGCAAGGCTGATTAAATGATAAGAACTTCAGTGACTGTGGACAGAATAAACTGTAATCAGCACTCGGACCCAAAACATTTCAACCTTCATAGCCATTCCTTGCCCACCTTTGTGTCTGATCTAGTGTCCTTGTGATTAAGAGGTAAAATTCCTTGGGATGCATAAGTTGAAGGACCATGAGCGGCAGCCATCATCAAAAGGCTAAGTGTGTGGGTTAGAGGGTATCTGCGGCCTATAGCATTGAGAGGGCTAGTAGGGGAGATTAAAAGCAAATTCTACAGTTCAGACAAAACCCTGGAAAGTTATCTGAAGTAATAGTGATGTGCTAATCAGGTGACACACAACAGGAAAGACAGGAAGACATGAGGAGAACTGCATTCTAGTTTGTGAACATGAGCAGCTTTCTTTTCTCAAGTGTTTTTCATATTTCTCTACTCTAAATCTGCTGTGGCATATTTTTTGCTTTGAATTCAAAGATCTCTAACTTCAGCATTTTTCACTTATAATTCAAGTCTTATGTTGTTTATGAGAGGTGTCTTGCTTCTTTTTCCATTTAATGGCACATGAAAATCATGCCTCTCTTCTTTTGAAATGACTCATATGTTACAGCATGTTGTTTACAAACTTCCAAAGAACTCCTGTTAGTGACTGTTCTGATATCCCCCAAAAAGGAAGGCTAAAATTAGAACTTTTGGCTTTATTTCTTCCAGGAGCAGGAACATGCAGGCTGGGACCTTTCATCACTCCATTTGCTCAATTCTTATAAAGCAATAGGAGAAGGACAGAAGTCAGAGAAATGGAATTGTTTGCCTAACTTTTAAAATTGAAACCAACAGGTACAAAGGAGTAAAAAGGCAAACATAAGCACATGGATTACTTTAGGGAGCTGCTTAGGGATTGAGGCAGCTGAAAATAGGTGTGGGGATTAAAACAATTTTTGCTTGTTTCCTCCTGCCTTTTGTTGGTTTCTTTTTACATTTTGACAAAAATATGGCATCTTCAAAACTTTTATTTTTCATTCCAGGACACCTCCAGGCTTTGCTATCTGCTGCCAACCTCATTTATTCACAGTATAAAACATTTTCCTGAATTCGAAAAATGCATTATACTTTGTGATCAAGAACTATAAAGTGTTCTAATACATACTCATATTTTATGTCACAAAACATATGTACCAAGATGTGAGAGTGACAAAGAGCAAAGGAGAATGCCACAGAAATCAGCACAGGAAGCACTCAACAAACATTTGCTGAATTTAGTGCAGAGGGAAAAAAGCCAGAGCTTCTCCTACAAATGACCAGATGACAAATACTGTAGGCATTCCAGATTTACCTTCTCCTTTTCAAATATTGCACTGTACAACACCAGAATCATCCTAGGGACCATACTCAGCCAATCCTAAAATAGAATTCAGTGATTTCGGTGGACCCTACATATTATTCTTGAAATTTAAAATTGGAACTTATACAACTGAATTGGAGAGCATTATAAAAAAATATGAACAATTTAAATGCATGAATAAGGTAGTTAAAAACTAATAATTTAGTATATATAGTTTTTCACTTCAAACACTTTTGGCTGAGACTAGGACAATGTAAATCAAGTAAAAACAACATACCTTGAAAACACATTTACTTGAGTTGGAATTTATAACAATTTAAATACAAGGACACTTATACTTAGAATAATGGCTCCTCAAGGCATCCCTGTATAATTAAAATCAGGATATCTGTGCACATGTGTACTTTCCTACATAGTTAGTGAAGCTTTCATCAGATTTTCATGAAGTCAGTGACTCAAAAAGCAGTGATAGAAATTAATTAAAATTAATTAATAACACCAAATAGTTACCTTTTTAAAAACAACTAAAGTTAATACAAATTAACAGCTCATATACCAAAAAAATATCATTTTCTCCAAAATGTTATCAGATTAATTTCCCAATTCAGACCAACTTCAAATGAACCTGCAACATTCTCAAACAACCATCGAATGCTACAGAAAAATACACATATGACAAAATAGGACACAAATATGACATAAAACTTTAACCTCTGCACAGAATCGCATTGCACTGCAGCTGCTACACTGTGAGGCGCATTTTAACGTCCCAGTAACATCTGATGGGCAAATGAGTGAGTGAATGGTGCATTAAATTAGTATCATTTGTTGTAGTCAAGATGAAGTAAGCTGCATATATATTTGAATCTCATTTAAGAGAAGAGTTTGGAAGTTGTGTAATTCATGAATAAAATGGGAAATGTGAAAAGATTCCAAAAGTGATTAGAAAGTCTACTTTGACAATTTTTATTAACATCCAAAACAGTGACTACCCACCAACATATTTAGTGCTAGACATAAAACAAATGGAGAATAACTCCACTAAACTCTAAAAGTAAAGCCCTACACCAGAATTCTCTTAATAGTTTTCCCCAGTGTTGGCTGTCAGAATGTCTAAACCAGTTCAAAAATCTCCTCAGGACAGCTCTTTTAAAGGTAGTTTAGATCTTAGGAGCATGAGAAGTAGGGAAAAGATTAGACTGCAAGGATAGAAAGTTTAGTGAACTTTACACACACAGGTTACAGACCCATGCAGTAGTTTCAGAAATCCAGTTAATCCCTGAAAGGGAACTTGCCCTTTCAATAGCAAGTACATGGTTTTGAACATGAGTTTGAGACTTTACTTGGAAACTAGATCAATGGATCTGTCATCTCAAAGAATGAATGCTAGAGGTGAGTTCCTCCTTGTCGCGTCCCCCTCGACCAGCAAGGATGACGCAACTCGCAAAAGCTCTTCTCCAGCAGTTTATTCAGGTCCCTTGAAAACAGTCTTCCGAATGTCCGGGCAGACCCAACCCACAGGCTAAATACTATATGAACAGCCAATCAAGAAAAGCCACGTGGTGCTATCTTAGAGGCCCACGTATGCGGAAGCAAGCCAGATCAGCGGTCTTAGCCAAATATGGACTTGTTTACCACCGAGAGCGCTCACCGTCGGGCTGGTGGAAGGCGGAAACCGGCGCCATCTTTAGGGCGCGGCACATCGCAGCTCTCTACAGTTCCCCCTTTTTTATTTTTTCTAAAGTTGGTAGAAGTCCCTGGAAAGGCTTCGTAATCCCTCTATCTGGGGATCTCACGGTGGGCCTGAGCCTGTAGGAGGGCGGTGCTCAAACTCTTACCCATCTCTGGGTCAGCCTCCCCACTCGGGACTGCCCTGTCTTAGGTGGCCAAGACTTACCCGTTTACTCCGTCATTGACTTGTCAGACCCTAATATCCGTGGAACGAATACCTCAGTGGGCAGGGACTATGCTCAGTGAAGATTTAAGGCTTCATGGCAGCGAGCCATGCCTGAGGGGACTGGCCCGCCTCAATGGCGACAAGGGCCTGTATAATCATGGCTGTATTATGCTTTTGTGTGGCTCTCATCTTGTAGATGTACCATAGGCAAACCAGAGAGGCTAGTATCATCAGTATCGCCAAAGAGCCTACGCCCGCCCACTCCTTAAGATGATCCATAGCCGTCTGTATCCAGGAAGTCAAACCAGTAGCCAGGCTCAGATCCACCCGAGTGGAGTTGATGTGGACAATTGTTGCTCTCAGCTCTCTCATCAAATTTTCAAATTCAGCCGACCAATCCCGTAAGAGGAACTTTGACAATTGTCTAGACAGATTAGCAGCCTTTGTAAAATTTTGATACTGCACCGAAGTAACACACAAACCTTGCATTTTCCACTCACACCCCAATTGTGCTAGTTGCCAAAGAGAATCAATCTGTTCTTGTATTAAATCTATGCGTTGATTAACTATCATAAGGCCTCCTTTGAGATGAGAATTCATAGAGGTCTGAGTATCCAATGCCTGTGCTACAGTGGCTGAGATGTTATTCAGGGCATTGGCAGTCTGTATAGAACTAGACAAGGCAATAGCTGACGCAGTAGCCCCCACAGCAGCAATAGTGATGGCAGTAACAATAGCTGCAGTGATGCCAAAATCTCTTCTAAGCCTGAATAGCATCATGGTATTAGGGGCCTCTACAGGAACTGGTACATATCGAGGCATTCTTGTCACCACAGCCACAGGAAAGGCTGTGGCATTCCAGCACAGGGCATAAAAACATGTGCCCGGAGTGCATACTAACTTTTCTTCACCCAAGGATGCACTCCCATTACTAACAATCCACAGAAAAGGAGGCCAGAGACATACTGGCGAGGCTGAAAAGGTCTTATTGCGGTAAGAGTGAAACGAAGAATTCCAAGTACCAGAGCCACTACCGCTAGAAAGATCAAATTTGGTAGCGGACCCTAGGGAAAAATTACCTCTTTGATAAACTCCTCCCCCAAGCATAATGACAGGTCCCAAGTCCATGCAACTTCTATTTACCCCACACAAAAGCCACAAATGAAAAGGATTGGTGGCAGTCTGTTGAGGATCCCTAGTAGATATATCAAGCATTGTAGAGAGCTGCGATGTGTCACGCCCCAAAGATGGCGCCGGTTTCCGCCCTCCACCATTCGTGCCACAAAGTCTGAAAAGGGCTCCATGGGGTCCTTAGAATCTTAGTTAAGTTCCCACTCACCTCCCCTTTATTAGGAAGAGATCCCCAAGCCTTGATAGCTATCTTGTTTATTTGTTCATAAACCTGAATAGGATATCCTATCTGTTGGTTGGCAAATCTCCCCTGCCCAAGCAGCATATCCCTATCCCAGGCTGGATTTTCATCTCTCTGATTAATGGCTGCTTGCTCAGTGGCATACTCAATCAAGAAAGCTTTCCAGTCTAAGTATTGCCCTGGACTTAAGCAGGCGCGGGCCAGGCCACTCCAATCACTTGGAGTCATACAATGTCTGCTTAATGCTTCCACTTGAGCCAATGTAAAAGAAGCGGTAATCCCATAGGTATGAACTGACTCTGCTAGGGATTTAACTACTTTAAAATCGAGCGGTTCCTCGTACCTGTTCCCTTGTGTATCTTGGTATACCGGATAGGCAAAGTGTAATTCTGTTCTTACTTGTGTCCACATCCCCGGGCAGAAAGATCTCCCTACTTTCAGGGACTGAACAGGCTGATCTATCTGAATGGCTTCTGGATATGGAGGGGGAGTTGAAGGCGCCACGGCAACGGCTTTACTTACACTGACTGCTGCCAACGTGGCTGAAGGCGCTGCGGCAACAGTTTCACTTAAACCGACTGCCGCCAACATGTCTTTTTCTTTTACCCTTTTTTTTTCCTTTTTCTAATAGCAGTCCTCTCCAACTGTTCTATTAGGGCATGTAGCTCCCCTTCAGAATCCGTGTCCTCTGAGTCTTCAAAATCTCTAAAGTCTCTAAAATCTCTAAGATCGGGATAGAGAAGAACCTTTTTTTTGTTTCCCTTTTTACTGTCTGTCTGCTCAAGCCTTTCGCCTTTGTTACTTTCCTTTTTACTGTCTGTCTGTTCAGATCTTTCCCCTTGTAGCAGTTCTAAGGCTGATTCTCCCTCCTTGATTGCGTTACAGCATCTCTGATCTTCTAAACAACTCCTCACCATCTTCCAAATCGGTCTTACTCCATGCTTTAGAGTACCTTGCTCCCAAGCAAAATCCAAGTCCCTGCCTAATTTGTCCCAGCAGGATACCATAAGATTCCCGGACACCGCAAACCACGGAGCCACGGAGTCGCATTCATTCAAAAATCTCTCTAGGGTAGACTTCTTAAGTTTCAAATTCCTAGCTAAAAGTAGCTCCTGAAGAGCCAGAAAAATTGGATGTGACTCAGACAATCCCATGATTAAAAATTTACTTTCGGTTCGCAGCTTCCCCGCGAAACTTTACCTTTTGTTCGCAACTTCCCGCGAAACTTTACCCTTTGTTCGCAATCTCCGTGAAACTTTACCGTTTGTTCACTATCTCCGCGAAACTTTATCTTTTGTTCGCTATTTCCGGGAAATTTTATTGTCCCAATTTATCCCAGGAACTTATCAGTGCACTGCCCCTGACTGCAGGAGTTCTGAGTCTTTTTTGGGTCCCCGTACGGGCCACCACTTGTCGCGTCCCCCTCGACCAGCAAGGACGACGCAACTCGCAAAAGCTCTTCTCCAGCAGTTTATTCAGGTCCCTTGAAAACAGTCTTCCGAATGTCCGGGCAGACCCAACCCACAGGCTAAATACTATATGAACAGCCAATCAAGTAAAGCCACGTGGTGCTATCTTAGAGGCCCACGTATGCGGAAGCAAGCCAGATCAGCGGTCTTAGCCAAATATGGACTTGTTTACCACCGAGAGCGCTCACCGTCAGGCTGGTGGAAGGTGGAAACCAGCGCCATCTTTAGGGCACGGCACGCCGCAGCTCTCTACACCTCCTTCTCCCCAAATCCCACTCAGCCAACTCCCACCTCCTTTCAAAGCACAACCAAGAGCAGTAAACTGCAGCCCATACCCTGCTCTCCATTTCCGGGCCCACAACTCTGCCTGCTTTCCTGGAAGGCCAGAGAGCACCAGGGAAACCAGGCAAGACCCCCTTATCCCAGTCCTTCAGCCCAACAGCCCCAAAAGCACATCTAACAGCAGTAAACAGCACCCCATCACCTGTGCTCCATCACCCACCCCACAATTCTGCCTGCTTTTGGAGAGATCTGCTGGCACCAGGCATACCACTCCTCTTTGGTACTAGGGATACCACAGGCAACATTACCAAGCAAATCCCTAGAGGTCACCCAGGACACAGAAACCCCATGGAAGACACCCTACTTGGCCTGAAGACTTGCTAGTCACCCCAGGCAACTCAGGACAGAAAAGATGAAACAAAAACCAAGGGGAAAAGCATCAAACAACAACAACAACAAAAACAAAACCAAAAAAAAACCCCAAAAAACAAAAACACCCACCCAACAAAGATAAACTGAGAAATCAGCATCTAAGCCTATAAAAACTGCAACACCTATATGGCTAAAGGCTAACGTAAGAACACATTCAACAATAGCCATAGCAAAATTTTTCCAATAAAACCCAGTTATTCTACTACAGTAAGCTCTGAATATCCTAACACAATTGAAGCACAAGAAAATGACCTTAAATTCAGTCTTTTGAAGATGATAGAGGCCTTTAAAGAGGAAATTGATAAGTCCCTTAAAGAAATAGAAGAAAATACAGTCAAAAAAAGTGAAGGAAATGAATAAAACTGTACAAGAACTGAAAAGGAAATAGAGGCAATAAAGAAAACACAAACTGAGGCAATCCCAAAGATGGAAATTCTAGGTACATGAACAGGAACTACAGATACACGATCTACAACAGAATACAGGAGATGGACAAACGCTAGTCTCTACAGATACAAGAAAATGGCAATAACCCCCTGTATCTTATCAGGCCACACCATGGATTAAAGCTGGACCTCAACAAAAATAGAAACAACAGAAAGCCTATAAACTCATGGAAACTGAACAGCTCCCTCCATAATGACCACTGGGTCAAGGACAAAAATAAATAAAGAAGTTAAAGATTTTCTAGAACTCAATGAAAATGAATGCATAATATAACCAAACATATGGGACATAGTGAAAGTAGTGCTAAGAGGAAAGTTCATAGTACTAAGTGCCTTCATGAGGAAATTAGTGAGATCTCTTAGTAGCAACTTATCAGAACACTTGAAAGGTCTAGAAAAAAAAAAAAAAAAACAAAACAAGAAGAAGAAGAAGCAGCAAACACACCCAAGAGGAGTAGATGGTAGATGGTAGGAAATAATCAAATACAGAGCTGAACTCAATAAATTAGAAACAAAGAAGACAAAACAAAGACTCAACAAAACCAAGAGTTGGTTTGTTGTTTTTGTTGTTGTTTTGTTTTGTTTTGTTTTTGAGAAAAATCAACCAGATAGACAAACCCTTAGCTAAACTAAAAGAGAGAATATCCAAATTAACAAAATCAGAAATGAAAAGAGGGACATAAAAAGAAAACCCTAGGAAATCCAAAGAATCTTTAGGTAGTATTTCAATTATATTAGTTCTAATTAATTCATTCCGTCTAATTTCAATACTAGTATTAGTCTGTATTTCATAAAATTGGAAAATCTAAATGGTATGGATAAGTTTCCTGATAGGCACCACTTACTTAGGCTAAATCAAGACCAAGTGAGTAATTTAAATAGACCTACAACCCCTAAGGAAATAGAAGCAGCCATCACAAATCTCCCACCCAAAACAAAAAACAAAAACAAAGTTAGATGGTTTTAACACAGAATTCTACCAGACTTTCAAAGAAAAGCAAATACCAATATTCCTCAAATTATGCCAAAAATAGAAGTAGAAACAACATTGCCAAATTCATTTTATGAGGCCACAGTCACCCCATACCTAAACCACACAGATTCAGCAAAGAAAGATAATTTCAGACCAATCTCCCTTAAGAACATTGACAACAGAAGTACTCAATAAAATACCTGCAAACCGAATCCATAAACACATTAAAAACATCATCCATCATAAACAAGTAAGCTTCATCTCAGAGATGCAGGAATGATTCAATACATGAAAATTCATCAATGTAATCCACCATTTAAACAAACTGAGGAAAAAATGATCATCTCATTAGAAGCTGAAAAAACTTTTAACAAAATCCAACACATCTTCATGAGAAAAATCTTGGAGATATCATGGATATAAGGTACATATAAAAACATAATAAAGACAATATACAGCAAGATGATAGCCAACATCAAATTAATTGGAGAAAAACTTAAAGCAATTCCACTAAAATCAGGGACAGTACAAGGCTTTCCACTCTCTCCACATGTATTGAATACAGTACATGAAATTTTAGTAAGAGTAATAAGACAACTAAAGGAGATGAAGGGGATACAAATTAGAAAAGAAAAAGTAAAAATATCACTATTCACAGATGATATAATAGTATACATAAGTAATCCCAAAAATTCAAACTCCTACAGCTGGTAATACACATTCTGCAAAGTGACTACATACAAAATTAACACAAAAAAAAATCAGTAGCCCTCCTAAATACAAACAATAAGCAGGCTGAGAAAGAAATTAGAGAAACAAAACTTTTTACAATAACCACAAAAAATATAAAATATGTTGATATAGCTCTAGCCAAGCAAGTGAAGGACTTGTATGACAAGAACTTCAAGTCACTGAAGAAGATATCAGAAGATGGAAAGATCTCCAATGTTCATGAATCAATAAGATTAACATAATAAAAAATGGCCATCTTACCAAAAGCAATTACAGATTCAGTGCAATTCCTATCAAAATTCCAACACAATTCTTTATAGACCTTAAAAGAACTACATTCAACTTCATATGGAAAAACAAAACCCCCAGAATAGCGAAAACAATCCTGTACAATAAAAAAAACTTGTAGAGGTATCACCATTCCTGATTTCAACCTGTACTACCTAGCAATAGTAATAAAAACATCATGACATGTCAGCTCCTGACAGCACCCCCTATTCTACTCCAAGTAGAAGATGAGCATCGAAGAACCTCCAGTGGGAGATGGTTGAATTAGTGGCAAGCCTATCTCTTGACAAGAAAAACACCTTGCTTCAAACGTAGACAGACTGCTGTCCAAAAAGGACAAAACTCGGAAGCAGGTAAGTCGACAGCCTAGCTCTGCCAAGACAGGGTAAGTAAGTCCTTCATAATTCCTGCTCTACAATCAATGTCTGTCAGAGAAACGGGACCAAAAGGCTGAAGATTGATGCTGTAATGTATGGAGAGAAAACGGGAACTGTCCAGGCAGCCACTGATATGTCATTTCTTAGTTTTGGAAGATGCAGGCCCTGCACTTCCTATATAATCAGATATATTTATCCCTCTCAGGTCTCTGAGGTGGTTGAAGAATAGATAGCTAGAGTCTCATAGTTAAATTTTGAGTTGTTTAGGAATCAAGAGGGTATTCTGGATCTAAGAAGATTTTTTTTTTTAATTGTGATGCAAGTTAGGATGAAAGCTGAGTTAGATATAGAACTTTAAACTCATGGAGATGGTTAGATAGTAGAATGTTAAAGTCAGGGGCCAAATACATATGGACTGGACACTGGGAATGTATGCTAAGCCATTTAACTCTCATAATTGTGGCATATTTACTTCTGTTGTTTTGTATAGTATTTACTGTTATAAGAGAAGGAACCATTTGTTGGACTGAAAGGGGGAGCTGTTGGGGGGAAGAGGGTGGAAGGGTGGGACAGGAGGGGGGGAGTAGGGAAGGGATTGTGACTGAGATGTAACTTGAAGAAATAAAAAAAAAAGTATAAAAAAAAAACATCATGGTACTGACATCGAAACAGACAAGTTGATCAACAGAATAGAATCGAAGTCTAAGAAGTAAACCCACACACTATGGACACGTGATTTTTGACAAAGAAGACAAAACTATACAATGGAAAAAAAGAAAGCATCTTCAAGAAATGGTGCTAGTCTAACTGAATGTCTGCTTATAGAAGAATGAAACTAGATCCATATCTATCACCCTACAAAAAACTCAAGTCCAAGTGGAACAAAGACCACAACATAAAACCAGATACACTAAATCTGATATAAGAAAAATTAGGGAGTAATCTTGAATGCATTGGCACAGGAGAAAATATCCTGAACAGAACACCAACAGCTCAGGTTCTAAGATCAAAAACAAATGAATGGTACTTTATGAAACTGAAAAGCTTCTGTAAGGCAAAAGACACCACCAACAGCACAACAAAATGGCAGCCTACATAATGGGAAAAGATCTTCACTAACCCTACATCTGACAGAGGGCTGATAACCAAAATATATAAATATCTCAATAAACTAGACATCAACAAATCAAATAATCCAATTCAAAAGGGGGGGGGGTATAGAGCTAAACTGAGAATTCACAAAAGAGAAATCTCTAGTGGCCTAGAAGAACTTAAAGAAACGCTCAAGATCCTTAGTTATCAGGTAAATGTGAATCAAAACGACTCTGAGATTCCATCTTCCACACATCAGAGTGGCTAAGATCAAAAACTCAAGTGACGGAACATTCTGAAGCAAGGGGTACACTCCTCCATTGCTGATGGGAGTGCAAACTTGTACAACCACTTTGAAAATTAATATGGCAGCATCTCAGAAAACTGAAAATAGCTATACCTCAAGACCCAGCTATATCACTTCGGTGCATAAACCAAAAGATGCTTCACGATACTACAAGGATACTTGCTTTAACTATGTTCATAGCAGCTTTATTCAAAATAGCCAGAAACTGGAAACAACCTATATGTCCCTCCACTGAAGAATGGATAAAGAAAATGTGGCACATATACACAATGGAATACTACTCTGCTATTAAAAACAATAACATTATGAAATTTGCAGGCAAATGGATGGAATGGGAAAAGATCATACTGAGTGAGGTAACACAGAACCATAAAGACAAGTATGGTATGTAATCACTTAGAGTGGATATTAGTCATAAAGTACAGAATATACATGCTATAATCCACAGATCCAAAGAAACTAATAACAAAGAGGGACCAAAATGTGATGCTTGAATCTCACTGAGAAGGGTAAATAGAATACACATCTGAAGTAGATGGAGAGAGGGAACTCGGTGGAGAAGGGTTGGGAAGGGAGTGAGAGATCAAGTAGGGTGAGGAAAGAGAGAGAGCATAGTAGGTGAGAGAACTCAAATCTGGAGATGGGAGTAGGAGAGGGCATCTCTGAGATAGAAACCCAGTACAATGAAAACTCCCAGAAATGTATGAGGGTGGCCCTAGCTAAGACTCCTAGCAATGGGGGATATGGAACTTGAAACAACCATCTCTTGTAACCAGACAAGACTTCCAATGGAGGGATTGGGACACTAACCAAGTCACAAAACCTTTGTCATATAATTTGTCCTGTCTACAAAATGTGTAGGGATAAAAATGGAGCAGAAATTGAGGGAATGACCAACCAATGACTGGCCCAGCTTGAGACCTATGCTGTGTGAGAGAGCCTACTCCTGACACTATTACTGATATTCCTCTATATTTGCAAACAAGTGCCTAGCATAACTGTTATATGAGAGGCTTCATCCAGCAACTGATGGAATCAGACACAGAGACCCACAGCCAAACATTAGGTGGAACTTGGGGAATCCTGTGGAAGAGAGGAAAGATTGAAAGAGTCAAGGGGACCAAGGATACCACAAGAAAACATGCAGAATCAACTAACTTGGGCCCAAAGTGGCACACAGAGACTGAACTGCCAAACAGAGAGCATGCATAAGATGGTCCTAGGCCCTCTTCACAAATGTAACAGTTGTTCCTTCATGTTGGACTCCTAACACCAGGAGCAAGGGCTCTCTCTGACTATGATGCCCACCTTTAGATCCCTTTCCCTTAAGTGGGCTGCCTTTGTCCAGTCACAATAGGAGCAGATGCCCTAGTCCTACTGCAACTTGATAAGCCAAGGTGGGTCGATATCCAGGAGAGGTCTCCCCTTTTATGAGGAGAAAGGGATGACAGGAAGATAGGATAGGGGAGTGGAGGGATAAGAAGCTAAGACTGGGATGCAAAGTTAAAAAAAAGACTGAATGCTAGCAATGAAATCTTTCTTCTCTAGCCCAGAAAGTATCATAATAACCATGTACCAACAGCTTTGTATTTTACAGACAGAAGTTACATTTTATTTAGCTCGATTGCCAAATCATTAGATATGGTGACAAGCATCAAATTATGACAAGCAGTCTACAAAAAGTCTTTCATGCACTAAAAAAGAGAATATCAAGTGTCATACACATAAGCCACTATCAAGATGTAAACTGGCATATTCATATCCTTTCCATGTGTGGAGAAACACTAGCAATCTTATGTATTTTTGTTCCATGAGAGAGAAACAAGATATCTCTGATAACAGATTTTCAAATTCCAAACACATACTCATCGGTAAATTTCTTTTTGAGATGGAAACATATGTGCTAGGAGACTAAGAAACAAAATCTTAGAAATAAGTTATTAATAAAAGATCTAGGTAAAATACTTACATATAAAGAAAAGTTTCCACATGTACAATGATGTAAGGCACATTCTTAGGAAAACCTTCAGTTGTTCATGAAGGTTTCTACAAGGCTTTATTGCTCCTTGGTTTTAACAGTCTTAGGGTTAACTTACTTACTCTGAGTTTCCATAACTTCTAACTCATATATTTCTCTGACACTCTATTTCTAGAAACAACAAATTAGTTTTCCTAGTAACAGTATTTTTTTGCTTTTTTCTATAATTATCTACTTAAAGTATAATTTATTGTGTTCTAATTGCATAATTTCTTATTTGTTGAGCTAATCAAAAAACTTTGTAAGAAAATGAACTAAGTTGTAAAGAAATATCAGGCAGATAAAATATAGAATACTAAATTTTTCTTTTGGGGAATGGGGAAATAGCTTAGTAACAAGAGTATGTATGACGCATTCTCAAGACTCCAAGTACAATCTGCAACTCTGCGTCCCCCAATGTTTTCCTTTATCCCAAACCTAGATGAATGCCATCTTCATATAATTGTTATATACACTCACAAGAAATAAAACAGTGCCTTCTGCATTGTTCAGGGTGACTGAAGAGGTGACCAGTGAGCAATGATAGGGGACATCGGGTTGAAATGTTAATTATTATCAATTATTACTCCAACATTCACATGCTTTACCAACTAAGGAGACACTGTTATTACATGGTTTTAGGTTATAAGTGAAAATTAATTCCCAACAACTAAGAACAATTTATTGTAAATTATTCTACTGTGATTTTGGAAACACTACAGAATTCTTCAAGTAATTATAAATGAGTATGTTTTACTAAAACCAGGTACCAAAAAAGTGTGGTATAATATCTAATATTTAGCTTTTCTACAGGTAGGTTAGTCCTTCTACCCAGTGTCTTTAAATGAAATTGTGAACAGTGCTGTAAGCCACCAACTAGGAACTGTGAAGAAATATCCCCCAAACTCAGCCTTTGAAAGAATCTGAGCCATATGGTAAATACCATAAGTCACAATAGAAACTTAGTTCTTACAGTAATACATACTTAGTTGTAAATAATAAAGAGAAAAATCTAGCTCCATAAGCCAATAAACAAATATTGCTGTTGTATTTGCATAATTTGTTCTCATGGTGAAATACATGGAGGTTTTCGATAGATAAGAACTGGCCAGTATAATGAAGCAAAGGAATGACTGACTGACTCCAGAAACAAAGAACAGGCACTGTTAATGCTCAGGCTAATCTAATATTAATAGGAGGATCCCACAAGCATTGTAAAAGAGTCATGTGTAAGACGCTTTGGCTGGACTTCTATTTTTCACATAAGAGAAAAATAAAAGAAGCAAATGTTTATATAGAAACTAAAAAAAAATTCATATCTGTTTAAACAAAGAGTTACAATGCAGTGTAATTTAAAACACAGAATTTTATATATACAAAGATGATCTTGTTATTTTAACAGACCCATCTTCCAAAGAATCTAATTCCCAACTTAAAAAATATACCTACCTGTTTAAGCAAAGAGTTACCATGGAGCATAATTTAAAACCCCAATCTTCCAAAGAATCTAATGCCTAACAATGGTAGATTAGTGACCATCTTCATTAAAAATGATGAGAACCTGGGAGACTTCACCCAGACTAATATACACATGATTTTCTTCTACTGCATGCAAATACACACTCGTCCACAAACACACACACATGCACACAAATGTGACGTTCTGATTTGAAAACTTGAAGGTGTGTGTGTGTGATTTAAAACTTAAGAGAAACAACAGTTCAATAATTAACAGAAATTACTTTCATGACAGAAGTGAGAAATGCTCAATTTTCAAAGAGGGTGGTATACTTACTACTCAACTTAAAACTGTTTAAAGAACTGAAAGAAGAAATATACCCAAAATTGGAGGCCATAGAGACCTGCAAACAATAAACCATGTTTATCCATCTCCATACTAAAGAAAACTTCACCACTAGCAGTTTCTGCACATGATGGGTTGGCTGAGGGGCCAGTCATTGAAGCCCTGGAAGGCTCATCTCTGATTTGCAATTGTAACCATGATTTATAAAGTCTGCAGCAACGTGTGTTGTGTCTTGTTCCTAACTACATAGAGTTCTAGCCTCATTTTTCATGTAATTTAACTTCAAAGAATTATCCTACTGGGTCCTAAGAGTCAGGATGAGGAGGAGGACCAGGAATAGCTGGACAACAAAAAATGTGGTCCTAGGGAGTCCATTTTGTCTCACTTAAATTTTTACAGATGTGGGAACTGAGGCATGAGAAAAGGATAGCTTCTAAGTTGTGCAAGTTCAGAATTGACCTTTGCTAAGAACGGCCGTGGGCTGGTATTCAGCTGAAAAAGCAAACCTAGTGTGAACTAGGTTCCCAGGCCAGACGTGGAAAGACAAATAAAGCACAAACTGATAGTCCAGGAGTGTGTTGTAGAAAAAACGTTCACAAAAGTTCATTTCTTAAAACTAGAATTTAAGCTGCATTAAGGGAGTTTTATAAGTCCCAAGTCACTAGAACTTCAGAGTAACTGAGAATAAAATTTGAAGCTAGCTTTGTCTGACTGTAAAGTCCATATTCTTAGCGAATTTGGTATTTGACCCTACTATATATACTATTACAGAATCATCTTCTGACTAAAAGTTGACTTTTTGAGCTGGGTGTTTTGGTGCATGCCTGAAATCCTAGCACTCTGAAGCCTGAAACAGGAAGACTTCCCTGAGTTCAAGGTTAGCCTGAGTTCTGTGCTAAGTATTAGGCCAGCCAAGACTGTGTAATACAACCCTGTCTGAAAATAACAAAACCAAGAAAGATTAGCTTTTTCTGTAATGTATAAATTATCTATATGAAAAGCATCAGCAAGAATGTTGCAGTAACAGCGACTCAGAAAAAAATAAAAAGAAGAAATAATATGGCCACGATTCAGCATACAAAGCTTTATATACAGCTTTACATGACGTATTGTTTCATTTCATGTCTTTTAATATCATGTAAATTGAACACAATACATTTATTCTGTGACTTGTTAATCAGTCAACATTATATTGCTGAGACTACCTTGTTAGTAAAATAAATTCCGATATACAAAATTCATTTTTAAGGTTTTATTTTTTTACCTTTCTAAGTGTCTTATATGAAAATATTATTGTTCAAATCTGTGGATAGGGAAAAATTTAAGAGAGAGAGAGAGGTAGTCAGACAGGCAGACAAGAAAGACATTAAAATTGCACATGGTGAATATGCACGTGAGTGTATCTCGAGTTCAAATGTACAAGAGTTTTTCTCTTGGCTGCACATTTACAAATGAAATTGCTAATCACATATCAAGTGTACATTCAACTTTATAAATGACACTGAGTTATTCTTCAATGTGCTTGTTTATAAAGATGCTCAAAGAGCAAATTAATGTCTGTCAGAGAAACGGGGCCAAATGGCTGAAGATTGATGCTGTAATGTATGGAGAGAAAATGGGAACTGTCCAGGCAGCCACTGGTATGTCATTTCTTAGTTTTGGAAGCTGCAGGCCCTGTACTTCCTATAAAATCAGATATATTTATCCCTCTCAGGTCTCTGAGGTGGTTGAAGAAGAGACAGCTAGAGTCTCATAATTATATTTTGAGTTGTTTAGGAGTCAAGAGTGTGTTATACATCTAAGAAGATGCTTTTAAAATTGTGTTGCAAGTTAGTATGAATGTTTAGTTAGATATAGAACTTTAAACTCATGGAGATGGTTAGATAGTAGAATGTTAAAGTCAGGTGCCAAATACATATGGACTGGACACTGGGAATGTACGCTAAGCCATATAACCCTCATAACTGTGGCCTAATTACCTCTGTTGTTTTGTATTGTATTTATTATTATAAGAGAAAGAGCCATTTGTTGGACTGAAAGGGGAAACTGTACGGGGAAATAAGATATATCTTAAACTTAAAAAAAAAAAAGGAAGAGGATGGGGAGTTGAGGGTGGGAGGGTAGGACTGGAGGGGGGAATAGGGAGGGGACTGCGATTGAGATGTAACTTGAAGAAATAAAAAATAATGGAAAAAAAAAAAAAAGAAAGCAGAGGAGACAAATACAGAGACTCCCAGCTAGATATAATGCAGAGAGTGAGAGACCTTGGAACATTCAACCCTAAATGGAATGTCTCCATTAAATCCCTCCCCTCAGGGTTCAGGGAACCCTGTATAAGAGAAAACAGAAAGATTGTAAGAGTCAGAGGTGATGGAAGACACAGGAGAACAAGGCCCTCTAAATCAAAATGATCAACGTTCATATGAATTCACAGGAGTGAGACACAATGTGCACAGCGCCTCTGTGAGTCTACACCAGGTCCACCCTTACACTGTGGCTTCCAGTTTAGTGTTTTTATGGGATTCCTGAGTGTGTGAACTAGTGGGTCTATGTTTCTTGTGCCTTCTTTTGGGCCCTTTTCCTTCTGTTATTTTGTTTTGTCTAATTCCAATGTTTTAGTTTTTGATTTATCCTATTATTATATTATATTATACTGCACTATATTATATATTGTATTGTATTATATTATATTATATTATATTATATTATATTATATTATATTATA
>CAJQZJ010032499.1:3066017-3166049 GCA_907164525.1 Lophiomys imhausi | reverse complement strand
TTAGTATGAAAGCTGAGTTAGATATAGAACTTTAAACTCATGGAGATGGTTAGATAGTAGAATGTTAAAGTCAGGTGCCAAATACATATGGACTGGACATTGGGAATGTATGCTAAGCCATATAACTCTTATAATCGTGGCCTATTTATTTCTGTTGTTTTGTATTGTATTTATAGTTATAAGAAAAAGAACCATTATTTGGACTGAAAGGGAGAGCTGTTGGGGGGAAAATAAATACCTTAAACTAAAAAAAAAAAAAAAGAAGGGAAGAGGATGGTGGGGCTGAGGGGGAGGAGGGTGGAAGGGTGGGACTGGAGGGGGGAGTAGGGAGGGGATTGTGATTGAGATGTAACTTGAAGAAATAAAAAATAAATTATTAAAAAAACAAAAAAAAATATGCAAATTAAGACATTAGATGTCAACCTCTGGCTTCTACATTCAAACAGACACAAATAGGGACACACAGATGCACATAAACACACGTACGCACATACGCACATGCACACACCACTTCCTATGCCAATATCACACCCTACTCCTCAGGAACACGGGTTTCTTATATAGTCTATTTAGTTACCACCCAAGGACACTCCTCTACTTACCTTGAGAGTTCAGTCCATTCATGTCAATTTGTATTCCAAAATTTCTTTTATTTCTATACTGTTATTCCCTCTGCTACTGTTGTCACTCTGCTTTGCATAAACATATTTATTCTCTTCTCCAAAACTTGCTCCTCTTTTGGCCTTCTCCCCATGCACCACAAAAAGAGTCACTTCATTTTATATGCCCAAAATGCAGAAACCATCATCTCCAAACAGTCACAGGAAATCAGTTAAGTTCTTTTTTAACTCCAGTTGCTGCTTACCATTCCTCTGTGAGTGCTCCAAGATCATTCTATATTTATTCCTAGGACTGGATCCTATTCCTAACCTGTTTAAATCCTGCAACTCTGACACTACACTGTTTACCATGGTCTTTCTTAGTCATGGTAGGTAGAATGATGACTCCTCAAATGTACTCACATTCTAATCCCTAGACTGTGAAATGTGGTAGCACATGTCAGGTGGGGTTAGTGAGAGTATTTGACAGCATAGAGATTTTTGGAGTAACAAAAAGACAGGCACCTCAGGTAAAAAGATATGAGTGGATCCAGTTACATCTGGATATGACTGACATTGAAGGGCATGCCTTGTAACAAGCCCACCAAAAAGCCAATCATGAGACCAGATGACACTGTTTGAGGGCGTACCTTGCAAAAGCCCACCAAGAACCATGGCAATGAGAGGCCAGAGTTCATGGCCAGAGTTCATCTTTGTGACACATTGCGACACAAAGTATTTAAATCGCCTCCTCATCTTGCCGAAAGGCTTCACGTCACTCCTCTTGCTTCACCTGCCCAAAGACTTTAGTGATCCACATAGGTGAAGAGCGTGACAAAATGTGCCTTTTGGCAGAGTTGGACCATTGGTCCATTGGTCCAACTCTGAAAGCTGCGCAGACTTTGGGATTTCCAAAACATCAGACGGCTAAAATGCCAGGATTGGATTGAACACTGGAGCTAGACCCTTGGAGGCCCAAAGCATCTGAATGGTGAGCCTAATCAACTTTCATCTTGCAAATAAGTGGGTCCTAGGACTGAAGAGATATTCTTATAAGAGCCGCCGCACTTCAATGGTCATTATAAACTGCCTTAAGATCTGATAAACAAGATTCACAGACTATAAGACTGAAAGATTTGGCGGAAATCAACCACTCATATGGATCCACGCCAAAAGTTAATCTAAGAGAAAAAAAAAGAATATCCTTTTAAGAAACTTTAGGTTAGAGTTAAGTGTTTGTTTTATAGATATTAGGGTGTTGTAGATTAGGTCTTAGAGTTAGGGTTCAGGCTTTAGGATTTAAGATAGGTAATTGTTAGGTAATTTTAAGCATTAATAAATGTATGTTTGTTAAATAAAAATTTACTGTTACACACATGAAAGGGGGAATTAAGATCCAACATGGAATTAACTCTGTGAACCAGGGGATCTTAGAAAGGGATTACTCTGGATTACCCAGATCCACCCTACGGTATCAGAGATGTCCATAGAAATAGAAGACAAAAGGGAAGACTGAGGATATATGAGAACAGAGTAAGATCTTCAGAAGATACTATATCAAAAGGGTTCAAAGCAACTCATGTTCTCAACTTTCATCTCATTTCTAGGTTCCCTGAGGCCAAACACTATTCTTAATCTTTTGCCTCCCACTGTACCCATGACAACTGTTCCCTGCATATTATCTCATTCATGAAGATAATTAATTTCTAAACATATAAAGACATAATTCCTGATTTGAACTATTATATTCATAAAAGGTCAATGTCTTTATTAATATTTTCATTTTCTATGTGATGGGCTACATTGAATCCTCCAGAAGGTCATATTTCTGTACTCCTGGGATTGCCATTTTACATGGTCACCTCTCTGCTAGTGTGACTGAGCAACTTCAAGTGAAGATATTATATATCTAGATGCATCAAAAATGCTATCACGAATGTCCACGTAAAGGAGTGACAGGGAAATATAACACAAGAAGAGGAGAAGACAGTATTAACAGTAGTGGGAAGCAGAGGCTATAGACACAAGTCGAGGATGACAGCCAGCGGCCACTAGAAGACAGAATTATGCTGTGTCGGTTTGCCAGAGTATGAGTGTCTGAGCCCTGACCCAGAGTTCCTTTCTTCTCACCATGTATCAAAAACACCTCACTAAATAAGGAAGAGCAAATATCCAAACCTTAATTTTCCTTCAAGCACCATGGTATCTGAGTGCTTGAAGCCATACAAACCCCTCCCTTATGTCTGTCAAGATAAGTTCTCTAAAATTCTGTGGTTCTGGACTTGTAAACCTACTGATTTTTTTTTTCTGATTTTGCCACAGAAGCCAGCCAGTTTCATTGTTTTGTTAGTGTACCTAGACTGACATAAAAAACACAAAAGGAATGCTCTCTCAGATAACCAGGGCACAATGCTGTTCTCTCAGATGTTGCTCTATGCTCACCTTTTCAGAAATGCCTAATCTTAAAATGCCCCCTCTTTCTTATCTCTTTGCTTACATTCCTGTGTAACAATTTTTACACTAGAGAGTAGAGACAGTCTCATGCATGATGGAAATTCAGTGAATATTAATTGAATCAATTACTGAATTTAAAGAACTGTGCAATATTCATCTTTGATTACACTTATGAGACAGAGTTTCCATGCACAAATTAACAAAAGCAGTAGATACAAACATTTGAAACGCTAGCGCTGAATTCAATCAAGACACAGAATTTCAATTTGAGTAGAGAACCTTCATTGTGTTTCTGAAGTAAGCAGTTTATCGTAAAGCCACTTGGATATTAAACAGATATGGACTTTCTTTTCTCTTCTGTTCAGTCTAATGCAAAGCTATGATAACTGGGGTAAAAAAAATAGTATGGAATGTAGTGCCCCAACTTTCTAATCAATGTATGGTTATGGTCCGTGTACAAAATTAAACAGTAACACATCCACAGTAGAAAGTAATAAGGTAGCAAATGACCCAGAGAAACAAATCTATATTAGAATTATTCATAAGTAATAGCTGAACTCATTTACACTCACACAGCTAAAATATTTCTTTATGAAGTTATTGAATAGATAATTTAAATAATCCTCATTCTGACAGACATAAGACATGGTTTAGAAAATGCATTCAGATTAAACATCTCTATGCAAAGGCTAATACATAGGATATGTTACCAGATAAAAATGGCTGTAGCAAGAAACTCCAGTATGTTACACAGATAGCGAGGAGGGGATTACATACAACCATGTAAAGAAAAGTAAATGTGAGTTTAGAACTACTGAATCCTCCCCAGCAATGTGTGCCTGGAGTGAGATCATTGTATTATCATTAAATGGACATTAAAGTGTTCTATGTCCATCTAAAATACACTTCTTGTTGATATTTATTAGATTCTGCAAAATGATATTCATGGGCCCAGTTTTTTGTTCTGATACAACCTAACTAACATGAACACACCAAACATTCTTGGTTTGCAGGCTTTATAAGCAGTTGATCACCCTATCTTTACAATGAACAACCTTCATCTCATGGGATCAAAAGGGGGAGAGGGAGGGAAGGGGAAACACCCCCATTCCTTTGAGAAGAATGACATTAATGGAGCAAAAACTGTTTGGAAGTTTATAGGTAAGAAGAATTGACTATTCTACTAAATGCTGTCAGACCTAAAGAGCAAACAATGGAATTTAGCATAATCTGTCCAAAAATAACAGCAAATAACACAAAATTAAGTTCTTTCTTATAGAAGTGACTTCCCCATATATTAAGATGAAAGAAATTTATAGTGACCAGAAGAAGGATGCATATTCCTTCAAACTGCTGTCCTTCAAAATATGAAAAGGTCATGGCTACTTAATTCTGGAAAACATTTCAATGATGGATTTTTTTTTTCTTTTCCTACTATTGCTATTTAATTTTGAACACATTTTGATAGTGGTTGCTTTGTTCTATCACATTTCTTTTACAAATGTGGTAGGCATCTATGATTGCTCAGTGTAAATGGATGGAGTGCAGGGTGACTATATCTAAGTGCAGGATGTATCCCAACTATCTTTTCTTTTTTTTTTCAGTCTTTATTTATTTATTTTTTAAATACTTTATTTTTTTTCTTCAAGTTACATCTCAGTAACAAACCCCTCCCTATTCCCCCTTCCTATCCCGCCCTTCCACCCTCTTCCCCCCCAGAAGTTTCCCCTTTCAGTCCAACAGATGGTTCCTTCTGTTATAACAGTAAGTATTATACAAAACAACAGATATACATATGCCACATTTATGAGAGTTAAATGGCCCAGTATACCTTCCCAATGTCCAGTTTATACATATTTGGCCCCTGACTTTAACATTCTACTATCTAACCAACTCCATGAGTTTAAAGGTCTATATGTGACTCAACATTTATACTATCTTGCAACACACTTTTAAGAGTATCTTTTTAGATCTATAACACCCTCTTGATTCCTAAACAACTCAAAATTTAACTATGAGACTCTAGCTGTCTATTCTTCAACCACCTCAGAGACCTGAGAGGGATAAATATATTTGCTTATATAGGAAGTGCAGGGCCTGCAGCTTCCAAAACTAAGAAAGGACATACCAATGACTGCCTGGACAGTTCCCATTTTCTCTCCATACATTCCAGCATCAGTCTTCAGCCTTTGGGTCCTGTTTCTCTGACAGACATTTGTTGTAGAGCAGGGATTATGAAGGACTTACCTACCCTGTCTTGGCAGAGTTAGGCTGTCGACTTCCCTGCTACCAAGTTTTGTCTTTGATCCCTTCAGATGGGAAACACAGGTCCCTGATCCCAATAATTAGAGTTCAGAGACACACACATGGGATTTGGAGGGACCTAGGTTTGGAGGCTACTTACAAAAGGCCTTCTCGATGCAGGCAGATTGTCCTTTGGGATCTCAAAATATATACACTAGAGCTGGTTTAGCTCCAAGGTGACAGAATGATTTCTTCTTTAACCCGGATTGAAAGATAACACTTTGTATGTTGTCAGAAGGCCAAACCCCCGACCCCCCCCAAAAAAAAGAGGGCAATTGTCCTAGGGTTGGGATTGGGGCAGGGCTCTGTTCTTATCGTTCCAGGAGAATCGAAGCATCCATTAGGGGAGCCCGGGGACGGCTGGACAGCGGAATCCTCAGCAGAGAGCAGAATCAGGCACCAAGGAGGACGAGTGACCCAGTTGATTCTGCCTGGCAGACTTCCTCAATAGCTGTCTCCAACTATCTTTTCTATTACATAAAACACATGACTTAGAAATAAGAAGAACCAAAGCTGAAACCAAGAATAAACTTCCATTAATCAATTATCATTACTCCTACAAGAAAAAAAGCTTGTACTAGTACATTCTAATAATATGTGAAGATTGTTACATTCACCACAGAGAATGGTATGTTGGTAATTATTTTCACTCATCCATATATTAATATTGTCCATTACTGTAATGGCTTAAAACTTATAAAACTGATGAGTCCAACAAACATTTCAAATGGCTTACTTCAAATGTACCCAGCGGTAGACCAAGTCCTCAAATTTTCTTCCTCAACAGCATCCTGTTTTTATCTCATTGAACCCTCATTTCTCTGAAATCTTCCCTGGTTAAGCTTTTAAACACTTCTTAAAGATGATAGGGATCGACACAGAACTTTCCTGTCACTCCAGACTTAACATCTACACGATGCTAAATATGGACTGAACAAGGATTTATCTATAAACATGTCCCAATTTGGCCAGCCCTGCTGAATAATACAGTCTTTTTATAACCAACAGTTCAAAATGTTAATAGTCTTTTCAAAGATGTGACAAAGTAGAAATGCAGAGGGGTCTGAAATCCATCATATAAAACTGAGGTTGTTCTGCAATCAACTTCTACCTCCTAAGCCAAAAGGCATGAGGTTTGGAGTCAGAGAAACAGTTAGCGGCCAACTAACAGAGTCTCAAGTTATTTATATTTTTGAGAGTTTAATCCAAGAACTAAGCATATTACATAATGGTTCTCCAAGCCCATAGATTTCTAAGTTTATTTCTCTCTCATTACAAATCACATAGAAGAACTTCTGAGTTCTTCTGGAAAGCTCCCTCTCGGTGTATCTACAACTAGATAGTACTAGGGTCTATCCACCAACCCTGTGCAAAACCAGCTACACCATATACCCTCTCATAGCCCTGCTCTTATTTTACATTACATCATCATCAATCTCTATTATGATTATACACTTATATCCTAATTCTAAATGAAGCTTTAAACGACTACTCTAAACATTGAAAATAAATAAATAAAGAACAGTGGCTCATTTGTGTCCACAGTTATCAGTTTGTACTTTTAGTATGGAACATTAGTACCTTCTCAACTATGCATCTACCTGCCTTTTCAGGTTGATTGAGTACCATTTTCCCACTACCTTATGCTTTACTCACATACTATCAATGCTGCCTTGACATCACTTCTCTCCTTTGGTTATGAGCCCAGACAAGAATATACAGTGTGCTGGTTAGTTTTTGTCAACCTGACACAAGCTAGAGTCATCTGGGGAAAAGGAACCTCAGTTGAGAGAATGCCTCCATCAAATTTTCTAGTAAGCAAGTCTGTGGAGAACTTTCTTGATTAGCTACTGATGCAGGAGGATAGACAGTTATGGGCTGTATAAGAAATATGCTGAGTAAGCCATGGGGAACAAGCCAGTAGGCAGCATCCCTCCACAGTCTCCACTTTCCATCCTACCTCCAGGTCCATGCCTTGAAGTCCGGCCCTGGCTTCCTTCAGTGATAGACTATAAACTAAAAAACAAAAACAAAACAGAACACCTTTTCTCCCCAAAGCATTATTTTGTCATGATGTCAATCATAGTAATGGATGCCAAGCTAGGACACAGAGATTACCATTCGTTCCTTTTCTCTAGAATTTGATATATAATAAAGTGTTCCCTATGAATAAACACACTCTTATTGTGTTATTTTTTTTTTTAATTTTAAAACTTATTTTGAAGCTATTTGTAACAGCTAATAGAGTACATTCTCAGACCTGATGTGAATATACTAAGAGGTCAAATAGAGCTTTGGCTCTCTAGTAAACATGGTTTACCTGAGGAGTGAAAGGTCTATTATAAATAATTAAAATGGTCGTGTCAGAACAACTTTGCCATACAATTCAATTCCAATTAGTAACATGGTTAGGATGGGGAAAATACAAAGAGAAGGAGCTGGTTGTACCTTAAACTTGATCTGAAAACTGCTGAGACTTCTATCAGTGCAGAGATATTTAAACAGCAGGTAGAAAAGGATTGATAGAAAAATATGATTAAAGCACAAGAAACCCCCTAGAAAGACTAATAAAGGGAGCTGAGGTTTGCTAGTAACAAACAAAATTTTACAATTACTGAAAATGAGTAATTTCTAAAATAGGATTTGTGACTAGGATTTATTGGTCATCCAGAAACCAAAGAGAATTCTGTGACTTAAGAACAGAGGAAAAGACAGAGATCTGAAATAAACTTGAAAGAAATGTTCCATTCATCAAGATCATTAAATGCTTTTGAAAAGCATCGTGAGGGATGCTTCTGAACCATGAAGTAAGAAACACTGTTTAGAGCCTTCTTTAGCTGCATAGCCTCAAAAGGATGTGCTGTGGTTCCATCGATTCTGGTGTGTCAGCAGTGGTGCCACAGGAGGGGCCTCAGGGAAGACAGCAGTGTTTCTGGATCACTAACAGAGTCCAGTTGACATCACAAGAGGATCCTGGCACAGCTCACAGGCCTCAATAAATATGAAGTACACCCCAGCTTAGGCAATGAACTCAAGAATGGTTGTGATGCATAGGTACTCAGCATCAGGCACCCAAAATGCCCATGTAGTCATCGACACTGACTCCAGCCTGACAGGGGCAGAAGCGTGTCCAAAGCAAACACTCCAAGCATAGAGTCCCAGTAGTTGACTCATGCTAGACACACGGTGTAACTTCCTTTCTCAAACATAATCATCTACTCATTACATTAAACATTCCTTGGTCATCACTGCAAATGGATGTCCACTAGTGCATTAAATAATCTAGTGAATATACTCAACAAAGGACACTGAGGCAGATGTTCTGTGACTAATTCGGTGTTCTCATTCCTTTTGTCGATTATGAATATTTCACTTGGTTACAAAAGACTAAGACCAACAGCCAGGTGTCTTTCTAACAGCAATTTCTTAGAAGTGGAATGCTGAGCCAAATAGTCCTTTAATTTATGCATTGATAGAAAGAAGTAAATACACAGGAGATAGAAAAGCCTACGTCACTACAATCTAATATAGCATTAACTGCCAAAATCTCCTTAAAGCCTCATTATCTCCTTCCATACCTTTTACTCTACATTCCTGTTTAGTTTTTCTCTATGTCTTTGTTTATTGCTTGATTTAATGTGTGTGTGCATGCGTACACGTGTGGACATGTGTGTATGCATATGTGTGAGTGCACCTTTGCCCTGATATGTGCGTGGAGGTCAGAGGTCAGAACTCAGAAGTCAATTCTCTCTTGTCACCTTTAAGGTCCCAAAGATGAGCTCAGCCCTTCAGGTCTGCACACAATCACCTCTCTACCTGCTGAGACATTTCTAGGTCTTCAAATTATTTTCTCTATAGGAACTTACACTCCTATTCTGCAACCCCGTCACTTGAGGTCTGGCATTCTGTTGAGAACAGAACAGAAAATAGTCTGAAACTTTTTTCTTGAAACTTAAAAAACAGTGTTTTCAAAGCTGTGATTTTCCTCTGAGTCTTTAAGTACTATTTTCTATTTCTTGAACTACAGTATTTTCAAAGTAAGCTGTATATTGATTTTCACTCCTCTACTGATCCTTAAATAAAGGAATAACTATCAAGACTCCTTTTGTGGTTTGCTATTGCTGCGTTGCACAACAGGATACTGGAGAATATCTGAAGACATTACTGATAGGCATGACATGGCAGGGGAGGTTGCTGCTGGCATCTACAGAGTAGATGTAAGGGATGTGGATACACAGCCTATAATTCACAGCATAGCCTGACTCCCAAAAGAAGTATACATTCCAGAATAGAGAACCTTCTCATTGAGGGGGTAGTTGTATTCCTTGTTCTAGACAAATTCACAACATTTGAATTAAGACAGTGCAGCTCTACAAAGAAAGCTGTAATTCCATGGCACACTTCCTAGATCTTCTAGAGAGCAGATATACAGAATATTATATTTCAAAACTACTCAACTTTAATAATTCTAGGATTTTTCTAGAGCTTAATATACAGAATAGAGACTGAAATATCAACATAGTCACAATTGGTTCATTCCTTGTGTCATGATGAATTCCTTGATAGATGTTATTACTTCCCTTCCAATCAGACATATATGTGACTCCCTCAAAAAGCAATTCTGACCTTCTAGGGCAGAGATTATCAACTCGTGGGTCATGACCGCAGAGGGGCTGCATGTTAGATACTTATATTAAAATTCATATCAGCAGAAAACTTACAGTTATGTAGTATCAACAAAATAATTTTATGGTTGGAGGGGCACCACAATATGAGGAACTGTATTAAATGGTCATAGCATTAGGAAGGTTGAGAACCACTGTTCTAGAGTAAGATAGTGGATTCTTCACAACACGGTGAATCAGAAGAGTGAGAACAACAAAGAACACATACTGTTCCAAAGAAATCAGGGTTGGAAGGGCATCAAACGGCACAATGATGGTGAAAGGACAGCATAAAGGTATGAAGAAATAATGGGACAACATGGAAGGAGAGAGAGAGAGCACAGTATAAGGTTCCAATCATGACTCCACAGAGCTAGAGAGCAGGAAACAGAAGCCATATCTAAAAATAGTCTGTTTTAATATCAGTAGTACTAAGTGCTAAGGCTTCAAAAATCCGATGCTTATTCAGACTTCCAAAGAGAACTGGAAGAGACATCCAAACTCACAAAGATGTATAAAATACAGCATAGAAACACAAGAACCATTCTAAAACAAAGCAACATCATATTTCTTCAATAAGTTTTAATTCTTCAATATTTAAATCTAAAGACATGAAAATAGCTAAAAGATTACAAAAAGAATTCAATAATAAATTTGTTAAAAATGGCCACTGACTTAAAGAAGAAATTTACAAGCAAGTGAATGAAATAAATTTGAGACATAGGTAAGAAAATCAGCAGGAAAAAAGAAAAAGTCAACAACATAAGAATTCAACAAAACATTTAGATTTAAAAAGTAATAAAAACAAGGAATGTTGAATATAAACTCAATGAGTCAAACAAACAAGCCATAATCAATCAACAAACAAACAAAACATTATCAACAAACCAGATAAAGCAGAAGAAAGAAAATTAGGTTAAGACAGAAAATGCTACCTTCAAACACTAAAAAGGAAAAGTAAGATAAATAAGCATTATCATAACTTCTAATAATTCTGTAATATGATAAAGACACCAAGTCAAAGAATCTATAGGCACAGCACGAATCTGAAATAAAAATGAAAGGTGTAGAATTTAGTATCTAAAACTACAGTAGAAAACTCCCAAAGACAAATACATTAAAATGACACTAGTGTACACCTCCAAAGCCAGAAAAGCATAAAAGACCTGTAAGGGGGCTGAGAGTGCAGGCACAGGCTTTGAATTCCAGCATTTAGCAGTCAGGAAGCAGAGGCAGGTGAATCTCTGTAAGTTCAAGGCCAACCTTATCTACATAGTGAGTTCCAGGACAGTCAGGGCTATGAAGAAAGATCTTATCTCAAAAGACTTACAAGAAATTAAGTGGCAGCAAAGATTATTCTGTACAACAAAGTTGTATTTAGGAACTAAAGTAGGCAAAAAGCAAGTTCAAGATAAGGACATGGACACACATACGAGTCAGCATCACAGAGCATAGGTGAGGGAATCCTAAACAGACAAAAAGAAGAGCGAGAGTCTCAATCCCAAGAGAACAAGAATGAGTAAATTTCATGAGATTAACAGATAAGCAAAGGAGAACTACAAAAGAATTATGTGCAACTCAATAGATCACCAAACTCCCACAAATAGAGGAGAAAAAAAAACAATCAAGAAATTAGCCAACAAAATTACAAGAATCAGTAAGTCTCTCTCAGTAATAATCTTAAATGCAAATAACCATAACTCTCCAATTTAAAAGATTTAGACTGGATGGACTGATTACAAGACAAGAATCAACTCTCTATTGTCTATAAGAAGCACAATTCACTGGGAAAGAGGCAAACTTAAATATATGGAAGCTACAATATCAAGCAAAGGGAAGTCAAAACAAGCCAAAAGCTACACTTATAAGAATTTTTTTATATTTTATCTGAATACAGTGTGATAAAACTAGAGATAAACAGCAAGAGAAAGTATAGAAGTTATACAAATAAATAAACTACAAAAAATGTACTCTTGAAAGACAGTCACTGAATAAATCCAAAATGACATTTTAAAATTTCTAGTATCAAAATAAAATAAAAATATTATTGGACAGAACCTCTAAAATAGAATTATAATAAGAGAAAAATACACAGACAAAAAACATAAGCATGTAGACTAAGAAAATATATCCAGAAATGAGCACACATCTACACCCACTTGATTTCAAATAAATTTGCCCAAAACCAACACTGAAGAAAAGATAGTATGTCTAGAGAATGGTTCACTGTAGAAGAATGAAACTAGACCATTATCTCTCACCTTACAAAATTCAAATTCAGAACAGTTCAAAGCACAGCAAAGACATTAAAATAAAACCTAAAATCAAAACTGCTACTGGCTGCATAGTGGTTTAACATGGGTTCCTCTAGCTCCTCCACTCTGGCCCCTCTTAGCCTCCCCAGGCAGCTGTGGTCCACCTGGCACAAGGTCACCATGCTGGGACTGGCCACAATGGCACTGAAGCATGTGGCCTAGTGGTGACAGGGGCTGCAGCAGATTGGCACAGTGTCAAAGGTGTGGATCTACCTCATCAAGTCCTGCAAAGGGGTGTTGGTATGAAGACCGAGTGCAGAGACATGGGGCTAGGTGGCAACAAAGCACATGACAGATTTTGTGTGGTGGTTAAAGAAGATGGACACATGACCACTCTCTGTCGGGAATCCGCTGGTCTCTATCATTTGGAGAATATCTATTTGATTCTCACAGCTCAAGGCATGGACCAGGATGGCTTTGCCTATCAAGCTGCCTTCTTCAAATAAGATCCACAATTGCAGGCTATTCGATATTGACATTAAAGGCAGAGATTGTGGTCATGAGGTGGCTGAGTGGTTCAACAACTACCTGAAGACACAAGCCTATGGTGGATTTGGTTTGACACCAGAATTAGGACAAGGAAGAAACTCTACCCTTCTAAGAATTACCTTCAGAATTATGAGGCAGCTTACCCACAATGCAGCCCTCCCTACTGGCGTTATTTCTTAAGCCACCCTGGTGGATCTCTATACTCTTAATTGGTGATGCAGAAATGAAAAAGATGCTGAGTTGCCCCAAGTACATTTAGACTACGGTAGACCCGGGCAGGAAAGAGCAACTGGAAACCCTGAAGAGTTTCCAGCTGTCTGATTTCTATAAAGAGTATATACCAGCCATCTCCACTTTGGAGGATATATTTCTATTTTTTCAGTGGAGAAAAAAAATCAGAAGCCTGAGAGTGGGTGACCCTGTATATCAGATGGGGACTGACGGTTCCACCAGAGTGACATGCTTCCAGGTGCTAGGAGATACCTCACTGAATCCTTATTTATCAGTCACAGCAGTTACCTATCTGGAAATGAATCTCTATTTTTTTTTCCATCAAAGCTGGGTGCACCTTGAGTAAATGCAAGAAAAGTATCAGAGGTGCTTTAGAATTAGAGGATGCATGAACTTTAAATAATGAGGTTCTTTAAATAAATAAAATTGTCTGTACATTTATTTGAATGTTATCCTAACTATTGTGTTTTAATTCTTGCCTTTAATATTACTGAGTAAGGAATGCTTAAGGAGTCAACTTTCAAAAGCTGCCAACTGTTTTTTTTTTTTTTAATGTTTATACTTTATATAGGTATATTGTTTCAGGTGAAGTAGAAAAACAAGCCATCATGTTCTGAATATTTATGTGATAACATGCTCACAAATGCCTCTTAGTTGGTCTTGACCTGGCTGTTGAGCCCCACTGAGTTTTTAATCATGGTTGTCTTTGCTTTATCATTATAGAATCAGGGTCATGCTTAAATACGGAAATGATTTCATAGATCACGAGTTCATTTTGTTCATAGACAGTATCATTATCTTTCATTCTAACTCCATTAAGTGATATAAAATTTATATGTAATTATTAATTTCTCCAATTCTTCAAGAGAATGTGATGGGGTGATGTTATGCATTCTAAATGTTAATTAATTGGTTCCAGAGGTCTGCTCCCTGTCTGTTACTTTCTCTGATTAGTTAAATAAATGTGGAGGCCTGAGATTGGGCAAAGACAGAGGTGGGCAAGATTAAGGTGCAGGCTTCTGAAGCAGAGAGGATTATGGGAAGAAGAAGCCTTCAGTAGATGAAGTAGAAGAACCCTGCAGAAGTAGAAGTACCCAGGAGAAGCCACCAAGAGAAGGCAGGAACAGAAAGGAGACACACAATGGGGTAGATTAAAGAAGATCATTCCACATGGCCTGAAACATTGGCATTGTGTGGAGAATAACAGCCCAGGGGACGTATGTATATATGGGGTCATATTTCAGGAATAGAATAAAGAGCTAGCTTAGATGGGCTAAGATTCCACAATCCAGACCAAGGTTTTTAAAATTCATGTAGTGTCTGTGTGCTCATTTATAATGGCAGGTTAAGGATTAACACTGCCGATCAATTAAGCGATAATATAAATACTGGCCAATAATTTAATTAATTAATTCTACAAGAATGAAATTTGAAAAAGAATGGAATTTTCAGTAGAAGGAATGAGAATAAATCATAAATACATCGTTAAAGATTCATATCTATTTTTTTTGTAACAAAAAAGATGAATTAGTCTGCTGTAGCAGTAAAAATATCCACTAGATTTACAGATTCATGACTTAGTCCACTTACAATTGTTTGGTTTCTTTGTCATTAATAAATATGAATCTCTTCCAACACACACATGCACACACATGACACACGCACAAAACTGCAACTAGAAAGAAAAGGCAAAATAGTTCAAGATACAGGAATAGGCTGGGACTTTCTGAAAACTGTTTGAATATTTCAGGAAATGATAGCAAAAACTGAAAAACAGCTTTGCATAAAATTAAAAAGTATTTGTAAAGGGAAGGAAGCGTGAAGAAGATGACACTCTACAGAAAGGAAGAACATCTTTCTCAGGTATGTACCTAGCAGTAGATTTATATTCAGAACATGTAACTAATAAAAGAAACAAACATCCAACAACAAATCATCCAATCAAAACTTTTGCCCCTTCTTACATCAGCTAGATTTCTCATTTGCTCCACTGACCCAAAAATTATCAGATTCTTATTAATCTTAAAACATGGTGGAAACCCACTTGATACTATTTATAAGTTATTGAAAATTTGCTTATGTTTACTATAGTCTTGTTTTCATGTGCTCAAATGAACTATTTCCTCTGTTCTCACAAAAAAATTTAATTTCCCAGAGGCAAAGTAGTGCTCTGTTTTCATTATGTTATCTTTAAGACAATTACATATGTAATGAATATTTAATAGATAAAATGTTTACAAGATGAACGAAAAAAGAGATTAACATCAACTTCTGCAGTAAACCAATATGTTGAAAGTTATAAATACACAGAAAATGTCAAGTAACTAACATTCATGTTGATTCTTATCAACATATTTTATTATTGTGTATCTATCTTAGGATCTCCATACAGAACTGAGTTAAGTGTTAGTGTATAGAATGAGCCAGAGTTGAGCTAATCTGTTATTGTCAATAACTGAAAAATCATACATTTAGGCTGTAAGATCTGTGAACCTTCTTCCTGGGTCATTCCAAGTGTCCAGATAAATAAAAACTAACAGCAACGTGCCATAGAAAAAAGAGGACGTTGTAAACAGATTACAGCCTCTTGGCTACTTACCTGAGATTATATATGGGACTAATCATGGGATCCCAACACAATAATAGTCAGAATCTCTTGGCAATTAAAATTGTACATTATTAGAAGATTTCAGAGAGGATACATATTAACTTTGGAAAGTCAGTGGAAAAAAAGTGTAAAAGTATTTCTGACTGGAAAGCAATCTTACAAGTCTAGTCTGAAGAGTTTTTCAAAACTGTAGAATATCATTCATTACTAGACATTAATTAATTTAGTCTTCCAAGTTTCTTCATTATATAGAATATGCTACCATTTCCTAAGTGGAGTTTGACACAAGAAAACTATTTTTTCACAAAACCTGCCTCTCATAATTATATTTGAAGAGTGTGTGTGTATGTGATGTGTGTGTGTTCATTACTACACATGTGTATTAGTAACATAAGACAATTCTCACAGAGGGTCATAGTCAAAACTATGTGAAAGTCAACACTTTGTAGGAAATAGAAAGAACTCAGGCAGCATCAGGTGTGAAAATTTTGGTTCTTGACTTCAGAAGCAAGCGATGTTCCTGGTGAATTGTGGCTGTATCCTATACAGGTCTGACCCAACACATCAAAAGTGACCTCACTACTTTGGCAGGTCCACTGATAATTACTTATTATTTCTGATTTACTTTGCAAAGCATAATACAGTCAGAAAAAAAAATAAAATATATCTGCATTGACTCTGATGCCTGAGAGAGAACTGAAGGGTTTGAGAGAAACTGTTTTAGTTTCTTTTGGCAGAAAGTCAGGACATCAGTAGAAAGGGGGATATAGGAAGTGAACAACTAGCTACAGAGATGAGGCAAGAAAACAGGTTTTTAAATTCTCAACAAACAACAAGATGTCAACATGGACATTTAGTAAGAAAATAATTTATTCTATCATTACTAACATGAAAAAAATTGAACTTTTATCAGAATGATAAAGATGGCTTTGAATCCGAATCTGAAAATGAGAAATGTTTAAAATCAGATACAGTATGAGTTACTATGCAAGGTGAGCTACATATTTTACAAGAGAAAAACACAGAGAAAGGCCAAGGACTGTCCAAACAGCTATGTTCTAGCATGTACGATTATGAAAATACAAGTGAAAGTCGCTGTATACTTTAAAGACAAGGATGACAAGGTGAATCCATTTTAAGTTTCACCAGCAAGACTTGTTCATGCCATAGATCACACACTATCACTCCAAGGGAGAAAAAAAAACACCAAAAATCATGTAAAGGAAACCTGATTGCTATAAGTAAGACATAATTTGGGTAGGAATTTAGAGGAAGGAGAGGGAACTGAATAGATACTACAGAAAAACTTTCTGAGCACTATAGCTTTTATTTATTTTTTTTAATTTATTATTTTTTTTATTTCTTCCAGTTACATCTCAATCACAATCCCTTCCCTACTCCCCCCTCCTGTCCCACCCTTCCACCCTTTTCCCCTCAGCCCCCCACACTCTACCCTTCTTTTTTTTAGTTTAAGGTAGATCTTTTCCCCCCAACAGTTCCCCCTTGCAGTCCAACAAATGGTTGTTTCTCTTATAACAATAAATGCAATATAAAACAACTGAAATAAATAGGCCACAATTATGAGAGTTATATGGCTTAGCATACATTTCCAAGGTCCAGTCCATATGTATTTGGCACCTGACTTTAACATTCTACCATCTAACCATCTCCATGAGTTTAAAGTTCTATATCTAACTCAGCTTTCACACTAACTTGCATCACAGTTTTAAAATCATCTTCTTAGATCCAGAAAACCCTCTTGATTCCTAAACAACTCAAAACTTAACTGTGAGACTCTAGCTATCTATTCTTCAACCACCTCAGAGACCTGAGAGGGGTAAATATACCTGATTACATAGGAAGTATGGGCCCGCAGCATCTAAAACTAAGAAATGACATACCAGTGGCTGCCTGGACAGTCCCCATTTTCTCTCCATACATTACAGCATCAATCTTCAGCCATTTGGCCCCGTTTCTCTGACAGGCATTGATTGTAGAGCAGGAATTATGAAGGACTTACCTACCCTGTCTTGGCAGAGCTAGGCTGTCGACTTACCTGCTTCCAAGTTTTGTCCTTTTTGGACAGCAGTCTGTCTACAGTTGAAGTAAGGGTTTTTCTGTTTTGTTCTGTTTTTGCCAAGAGATAGGCTTGCCACTAATTCAACCATCTCCCACTGGAGATTCTTCGATGCTCATCTTCTACTTGGAGTGGAATAGGGGATGCTGTCAGGAGCTGACATGTCTCGATATCAAAAAAATCTTAATTTAACAAAACATCTTTGAATGCCATACTCTGCAGATCTCTTGGGGCTTTTGAAGATGCCCTATCTATCTCTTATGTTTAGATAAGCAAATGTTGCTGTCTCTTAACAACTTGATTTCTGAGTAGCTTAGAAAATAACTGTGATAGACTGTCATAGTAACTAACAAAATGACACGCTTGCATGACTGTTAGTTTGTATTTCTTAATTATCCTAAACAATTTATGACGGTTGGTAGCAAAAGGCCAAAACTTCACATTTCCTTTTTAAGCATTACTAGGTACAATACCTTTAAGAAGTGTTACCCTTAATTTTGTATCAATATACAAAGATCATTACCAATGTGGCCAAATATATTCTTAATTTCGTATCAATATACAAAGATCAATACCGATGTAGTCCAATACAATCTTAATTTTACATTAATATATAATGATCAATACCAATTTAGCCAAATATAATATTAATTTTGTATCAATATACAAAGGTATAAGGGCATATTCAATAATCTGTCCTTTTTTATCTTTTCTATACTATGTCTATGTCCCATTTTTTTCTCAAGACTATTCACTCCTACATAGGAGGGAAAGAAGGATATAGAAAAGAAAAAGAGAGAGGTCCCTGGGTCTAACCTCCAAAACCCATTTAACAAGACCATTTAACAGCTTGTAGTCTCTTCCTCTAAATGACAAAATTTTCTGTTATCCATCAAATAACCAAAGGGGGGGGGGGAAACACCCTCCCCACTTTCTGGGCCTGGGACATGAAATAATGTTTGTTTTGTTCGAATGACAGTGTCATTTGCCTTACAGAAGCTTTTCAGTTTCACGAGGTCCCATTTACTGACTGTTGGTCTTAGGTCCTGAGCTGTTGGTGTTCTGTTCAGGAATTTGTCACCTGTGCCAATGAGTTCGAGGGTTTTTCCCACTTTCTCTTCAAGTAGATTTAGTGTAACCGGACTTATGTTAATGTCTTTGATCCACTTGGACTTAAGTTTTGTACAAGGTGATAAGTATGGATCTAATTCCATTCCTTTACATGTGGAGATCCAGTTGGACCAGCATCATTTGTTGAAGATGCTGTCCTTTTTCCATTGTACAGTTTTGACTTCTTTGTCAAAAATTAAGTGACCATACGTGTGTGGGTTCATTTCTGGCTCTTTAATTCGATTCCATTGATCCACTGGTCTGTTTCTATATCAGGACCATGTTGTTTTTATCACTATTGCTCTGTAGTACAGCTTGAAATCTGGGATGGTGATACTTCCAGATGTTTTTTTTATTGTACAGGATTGATTTAACTATTCTGGGTTTTTTGTTGTTCCATATGAAATTGGGAATTGCTTCTTCTAGGTCTATAAAGAATTGTGCTGGTATTTTGATAGGAATTGCATCGAACAAAATGGCAGCCTACAGATTGGTTAAAAATCTTCATCAACCCCACATCTGACAAAGGGCTAATATCCAAAATTTACAAAGAACTCAAGAAATTAAATGCCAGGAACCAAATAATCCAATCAAAACATGGGGAACAGAGCTAAACAGAGAACTCAGAAAGGAGGAATTCCTAATGGCTGAGAGACACTTGAAGAAATGCTCAGCATCCTTAATCATTAAGAGAAATACAACTTAAGACAACTCTGAGATTCCATCTCACACCTGTCAGAATGGCTAAAATCAAAAGCTCATATGACAGCACATTCTGGCAAGGGTGTGGAGAAAGGGGAACACTCCTCCATTGCTGGTGGGAGTGCAAGCTTGTACAATCACTATGGAGGTCAGCCTGGAGATATCTTACAAAACTTGGAATAGCTCTGCCTCGAGACCCAACCATACCATTTCTGGGTATACATCCAAATGATTTCTCACTGAACCACAAGGAAGTTTCCTGATCTATGTTCATTGCAGCCTTATTTGTAATAGCTAGAAACTGGAAACAACCCAGATGTCCCTCAAATGAAGAACAGATTAAAAACTGTGGTACATCTACACAATGGAATACTACTCACCTATCAGAAACAAGGAAATTATGCAATTTGCAGCCAAATGGATGGAACTAGAGAAGCTCATCCTGAGTGAGCTATCCCAGACTCAGAAGGATGCACATGGCAGCTATTCACTTATATTTAGTTGGATTTTAACCATATAGTACAGGATAACTATACTACAACCAATGCACCAAAGGGAACATGAACATAGACTTTGTTACCTGTCAATGAGACACTTTTCCCTAGTGGTGCTGCCTTTTAGGCCCCCAGTGTATGAGGAGGCTCTTGGCCCTCATATGACTGCTGAACTGGGGCAGGGGACTGTTATGTAGGGACAGTCCACTCCAGAGGAGTGGGGTGGAAGGGATAGGGAGTAGAGGGTGGGAGAGTGGGACTGGGAGGGGTGGAAAGAGGACACTGTGATAGAGATGTAACCTGAAGTAATAAATAAATAAATTTTTTAAAAATTCAAAAAATTTTTGTATGAAGAGTCAGTATTGAAATCTGTCTGAAACAAGGCAATGAAATAGAGTAAGTTATTTTAGAAACACAATTCAATAAGGTGGTAAGGGAATAGCAACATCTTCCAATGTATTTATATACTTATAAACTCCCACCTGCATATTATATATGAATATATATGAATAATATATGAATATATGTATGAATAAAAATTAGGAAGTGTGGTTAACATCTGTTCTGTAACTAAAGAAAAAGGCAATAAAACAGTATTTCTAAGAGAACAGGATCTCCTGTCTTGTTAAAAACAGAAGCAGAAGTTATCACGTTTAAGTACATTGGGAAGCCAGAAAGAATGAGATATAGTAGTAAAAGAAGAACAGGAACACCACTGAAGTCACACCCTGTAAGTGACTATGTCTTACTTATGTATTTCCTGCATATCACTAATCCACATATTTTCTTCCCCTTAGTTTTATAGTGCACAGTAAACATGTAGACATTTGTTCAGTGAATGAATAAAAGAAAAAATGAGAGCTGATTTAAAAACAATGCATTCAATATATTTTAAAATACAAAGACAGGAGAACAGAAAACATAAGTGGGAAACAATGGCTTCAATTTGACTGGAATAACTGTAGCTAGAAGAATAATACAGTGCTCACCTAAATGTGAAGTTGGCTTTCACTGGATGTCTTGTGTCCTGAGTGTACTGTTTTGCTTTTGAAGTAATGGGAAGCCACTAAGGGTTCCTTTAAAACTAGAGACATGATCTAAACAATGTGACAATTATTTGATAGTGTGTAACTGTATGCATTGGAAATCATGGGGATAGATAAAGTTTCTTAGGAGAATTCCCTTCTCATCAGAAAACTTCCTGAAAGTACACTACTGTCTCCATTTTTAAAGGCCAATTTAATGCTTGTGTTAGTGTCTCAAATGTCAACAATGTATAGTTGCTGACTGGAAAAACCCTATCTCCTGTATTCTCCTCACTGTCCTTTTTCTTTGTCTGCCTCATAACTTCCCTGGGTTTCCAGGGCTGTGAAGTGACCCATATCTGCCCACAAAGAGAACTCCTGTCTCCTTAGCAGAGTGACTGCTTCTCAAGAAGACTGGTAGAAGGTAGGCTAAGGAGCTGTTTCCATGTAACTTTTGCTTTATTTTTCAGGAAAAAGAGGCCTTCCCCTGCGGTTAGAGAAAACATAGGGAAGGGATGGATGATCAATCATAGATTCATCTTTCAACTACCCTCTTTTTTAATGTTTATTTATTACTTCAATTTACATCTCTATCAGTGCCCTCCCCCCACTCCTCCCAGCACCACCACACCACCCTCTCCCCTCCTTCCAGAACTCATAATTTCTTTGAATAATTATCCCTCAGTTATGAAAATTATAAAGTGTAACATACATTCCCAATGTCCAGTCCATATATATTTGGCTACTGATATTAGTATTCTATTATCTATGTATCTCCATGAGTTTAAAGTTCTATTCCTAACTCATTTTCCATCCTTAGTTACATTACCAACTTAAAAACATCTTCTTAGACCTAGAAAATCCTTTTAATTCCCAAACAACTTAAAATTTAACTGTGAGTCTATAACTATCTAGTCTTCAAGCACATCACAGACCTGAGAAGGATAAATATATCTGATTATACAAGAAGTGCAGAGCCAGCATCTTCCAAAACTAAGAAATGACTAACAACTGGCTGCCTGTTTTGACTTGTAGAAAAATAGGTAGGTGAATAAGCCGCTTTCTTTGCTACCACTTGGCAGGAATCTCCTTTACAAACATGGGAGAGCATGGAAAAGAAATCAAGTCACATGCCTGGCTAAAGACCTTGGGCTATTAGGATTACATGACTCCAAGAGAGTTTCCCCCCTGGGTGTGAGGCAGTTTCAATGTATCCTTCCTATGATGCAACTAAACAGGTACTAGGAAGGTCTCCTCACGATCACCCTCAACTTTGCTGTGTGCTACTTTAAAGTCCAGGTAGCATGCAGCTGGTCGCAGAGTTGGAGAAGAAGATGGAGCCTGCTGAAAACCTGAGGTTCTAGAAACTACTTAACTCTCCAACAGTTCTCCACTGAGATGTGAAAACTGATGAGTTAAATAAACAATCTATACAAAGTTAGGGATCTTCAATTACTCCTTCATAAACCCAAGAAAACTATACCAGTCTACCATTTAACTTTGGGCTGCAGCCTGAGTTACAGGTTGCATTTGGTCAGTTTCACTGAAAGAAAGGACAGCCACAGGTTAACATGTTGGAACACAGGGTAGAACACTGCAGGCCTGAAGAGACTGGACCTCTCCATTTTTTAGCCTCCAATGTAAGAATTCAGAAATGGAGAAATCCTAATGTGCCTATAATAATATTAAATTTAGATATAGTCTACCTAAATCTAATGAGCAATTTATGAACAGTATTGAGAAAATAAAATCCAAATTTAATATTTTAAGGCAAAGAAATCAGAACTATTATTTATAATGTGTTTCTTAATTCCCGTCCTCTGCTAGATTTCTAAGCCCTAGTCTCACCGCAGCCCCCTTTTGCCATCTTTAGTTCCACTTCAACCCACTGGTACAGACTTTTCCCATCCTGAGTTATGCCCTAGCCTAAGAGATCTAGTGTGAATTGAACACAATCAGATATATTAACAGATCATTCAGTCAAGTTCTACTATTTGCAACTTCATCATTTTCTAGGAATGAAATGTACTGTGGGTGTGTGTCTCTGTGTGTGTGTGTTTGTGTGTGTGTCTGTGTCTGTGTGTGTGTCTCTGTGTGTGTGATGTGTGTGTGTCTGTGTGTGCCATATAAATGTGCACATGTCTGTGTAAGCATGTGGAGGCCAGAGAACATCCTGAGGGGTCATTCCTCAGGAGCTATGAACCTTTCAAATTTATTTTACTGAGAATAAAATATAATTACATCATTTCCCCCTTTCCTTTCCTCCCTCCAAACTTTCCTATTTACCCTTCCTTGCTCTCTTTCAAATTCATACCTTCCTTCTGAATTAATTGTGTGTGTGTGTGTGTGTGTGTGTGTGTGTGTGTGTGTGTGTGTACTTCTTGAATACCTAAATATAATCTACTCAGTCTGCATAATGTTATTTCTATGTATGTTTTCAGGGATGATCATTTGGTACTGGATAATCATTTATTGTATTCTTTCTCTGGGGAAGGCTATTTTTCCTGCACTCAGCATTCCTTACTTGCCTGTAGTTCTTTGTGTAGGGTTGAGGCTACATGAGCTTTTTTCTGACTACTTTGTGTACCTATTGGTTTTTTGGGTTTTTTTGGGGGGGTTATTTATTTTTTGTTTTTGTTCTTTTGGGATTTTTTTGTGTTGTTGTTTGTTTGTCTATCTATCTGGTTTTTTTGTTTGTTTGTTTGTTTTGAAACATAGGATCTCCTTGTCTGAGGGTTAGCCCATTTAGTTAGGCTGGCTAGCTAGCTAGCCACAGGTATACACTTGTGTTTGCCTCCCCTGGGATTGCAAATACACCATCAGTACACCTGGCACTTCTACAATTTGCTGGGAACTGAACTGGAGTCTTCAAATTGGCATGGTAGAATTTCACTGACTGAGCCACCAGAAACAAAACAGATAGGATTTGTTTTCTCTTTCTTCTCCTTGAAAATGTGTTTTGTTTCTTAAATAGTTGGACTGGTTTTTTTCTTGTTGTTTTATTTTGTTTTGGGTTTTGGTTTTTCCTCAAAAGGCTGTAATCTGGAGCCTCACATCGGTGGTGGCAACAACAAACGTAGATTAGATCCTCAAAGAAATATCATGAAGAAGCCCTGCTAAGCATGTGACTATACAGTCCCCCTTACTACTAGACAACAAGCATGTGCATTGCTTATGGAAGGTGGGGGTAGACAAGGACATTCAAAGTCTTTACAGGAAGGCAGTCAAGAGTCACTTGTAATCAAGAATGCAGACTCGCCTCTAATGCGATACACTAATAGTGACATGGACTAACACTCATCAAGGCACTAGAATATAATTTATAGAACATCTTTTGAAGACAAGACTTGTAAGTCAACGACGTTAAAGTTCAAAGTCCCTTGAACACATGATTTCATGCTATTGTTTAGACTTTCAGTTTTTAAAAGCTAACAGCAAAGCAGAGTACTTTAGATTGATCATTTAAATCACACAAGACCATGGGAAAAATTAAAAGTTAATTGGTTTTTAATTCACCTAGAACAAATTTTCAAAAGGTAATCTGTCATTGCTGATCTGACATTGCTTATGGGCATAGCAACTATAGACGCATTGTGGTAGAGGATATGTAAAATGATAGAGGAGGAAAATTAGCTTTGAACCTTCTTGGGCTCTGCATCAACATTTTTTGTTGTTATTTGCAAGCTTTATTGCCCTATTCATATTTATGCTTGTCAGCAAGTTTCCCATGGCTATATTCAAAAGGCAGCTGTTCATTCATACTCCCCAATGACTAAATCTATCAAAGCCAATGTCTGGCCCAGGGACATAATCTGATTTCTTGAAAAGCTGCCAGTTTCATTTCTTTAAGAGACTCACAGTATGTCTGCTGGATCCAGGCATTTTGCATATTTTATTTATTTGTTTGGGTTTTTGTTTAATATTTATTTACTATAAATTAGCTATTACTATTAATACTCAAAATAATACTTAAGAGGTAGAACACGCACTTTTGATGGTAGCAATCCTCGATGTAATAATTAGTGTGGAATTCTGACATTTCTACAGGTGCCCAGCATTAACACCATCTTTTTTTTTTAAGCTTTATTTATTACTTTAATTTACATCTCCATCAAAGGTCCCTCCCCTTCACCCCTCCCAGCCCATTTTCTCACCTTCCCACCCTCTCCCCCTTCTCCCACCTATCCTCCAGTGTGGAATGCCGTATATATCAGCCCCCTTCAGTTCAGCAGCCATATGAGGGCTAAGAGCTCCCTCTTGCACTGGGGGCCTACCTGGCATCTCCATTGGACAAGGTGTCCCACTAACAAGTAACAAAGTCTATGTTCCCATTCATTTCAGTCTGTTGGTTACAGAATAGTTATCCTGTACTATATGGTTAAAATCCAGTTATAAGTGAATAGATGCCATGTGCATCTTTGTAGGTCTGGGTTAGCTCACTCAGGATGAGCCTTTCTAGTTCCATCCATTTTGCAGCAAACTGAATGATTTACTTCTTTCTGATGGCTGAGTAGTATTCCATTGTGTAGATGTACCAAAGTTTTTTCATCCATTCGTTGGTTGAGAGACATCTGGGTTGTTTCCAGTTACAAATAAAGCTGCTATGAACATAGATGAGGAGATGTCCTTGTTTAGTGAGGAATCTTTTGAATGTATACTCAGGATTGGTATGGCTAGGTCTTGAGGTAGAACTATTCCAAGTTTTCTAAGATATCGCCAGACTGATTTCCATAGTGGTTGTGCAAGTTTGCACTCCTTCTTGATAGATTCCATCTACACATCGACACTATCTTAAGACACAGGTTCCAACTTGGAAGCTTATAAAAAAGGTCCAATAAATGTGGTAATGTATTGAGTAAATGAGCGATGATCAGTAATTTGAAACAGGAGGGCTGGTGATACAGCTTAGCCACATGCACTTACCTAGTGCATGGCAAGCCCAGGATTCTACTGCCAGAAAATAAAGTATGGAGGGGAGGATCTATACAGACACAAATGCCTGACAGAGCTCACTCAGGTGTTCCATCAAGAGCTATTCTGCTATAGGAACATGGAGGGCAAAGTCATTTTAGCCAAAAAGATTTTCAATCCTTCATTCCAGTTTCCAAAATAGTGACTTAAGATACGTAAGACTATTGACTGGGACAAAACAGCCAAAGTGAACTACAACAATTTCATTTTCATTGACTCACATGAACAGGAATGGAATGATAAAGGGAATTTAGAGACATGTTCATCAAGACAAAATAAAGAATATTGTGGCAAGCATACAAATTATTTCCAAAGATAGAAGAATTGATGAATTTAACTTTCTTTCAAAGTACAGACAGGTCATAGCAATTTTAGTTAGAGGAGACAAGCTAGAAAATTTAGTAAAAATTTTACTCTATAGCATGAAGCAAGCTGAAACCTTGTTTAAAAATTGTGTCTCTGTACATTAAAATAAATATTCTTAACATGCATTTCAACTTACACTTATTATTTGCTTATGGTTCCTTCTTTTCCTTTGGAGTGTATGTTTCCTGATTACAAGGGGCCTGACACACTGAGTGCACCAAATGTATTTTCTACATGAAGCAAGATGAGTACATCTTAGTATGCAAGAAGAAAATCATAGCACAGTTGCTACACTCTCTAGTTATCTTCCATTTCATAAGGCTGTATATGACCTGTTTCTCATTCCACTTGGTCAAGAACTCTTCAATATTGAAATCTGATATTACTATATGAAGGAAAATGAAAAGCACTTGCCAAATTAAGTAATTATGGTATCACTATTGGGACATAACAAAGACATTTGTACTTTAACCAGAGTCAGAGGCCACCATCAGTCAGTTACAGCAGAAGGTGGTGATCAGTTGAGCAACTAATATTTATTTGCTTTTAATTCCTATGAAGCCATTCTAAATACTGAGAGCACTCATTTCCAAAGTCATGTGTGCAATTATATGACAAATGTGTGGTACTTACACTTTCTCAAAACTGCGATGAATTCTGATGAGCTGTGTCCCTCATTAGTGGCTTGAGATGGCTTCTACTGGATGCAGCACAACCCTAAACCTTCCTGCATCCTCTAGGTTCTTTTAACAGTGATGTTCCTAAAACCAAATGGCTCGTGCTAATGGTGTATTTATCATAGAATGAAGATTGAAAACAGGTAGCAAATACCTATAAATAAATTGGCAGGTCAAAACACTAAGACTATAATATCTGCAATCTCTCCATTTATTTTTCTCTTAATCCTTTTCTTCAGCCATGTATTCTAAATGGACCTAAGATTCAGAATAGAATCTGAACTTTATATATAAACAGGCTGAAATATTGGGACAGGGCTCCTGACACTCCAAATATTTCAGTTTGTGCATATTACTGAATTACCAAGGCAACTTTCCTTGAAGCTTTCCCTATATTAATGAAATAAGAAATATAAATGCATTAATTACACCCATACAGTAACTAAATCTACCAAAGACCCATGTGTAGATTACAGGTAATTAAAATATTATTTTTCATCAGCCTTTATGATTGCAGTGATAAATGTGCAAAAATTCTAACCAACACAAACACAGCCTTGAACAATGTGGGTGGGAAGTATATTAAGGTGGCTATGGAAACCCTTTAGAAGTTTCCACCAAAGATTAAAAACAGAACTAATTCATGTTCCTGCAATTCCAATGGCAGAGACTATATCCAAAGGAAATAAATATGTTGAAGGGATACCAGCTCTCTAATGTTCGCTGCAGCACTATTCACTACAGCCAAGAAGTGTTTACCAATGAATTCATGGAACACCACTCATCCGCACAAGAGAATGGAGTCCTGGCATTTGTGACTACATGTATAAAACTGGAGATCACTCTGCTCAGCAGAAGAGCTCAGGCATAGAAAGACAAGTATCACATGCTCTTACTCACATGTGACAGCTAATTTTGTGAAGTTGAAAACAAAAAGGTAGTTACAGATATAATGGGTAAGGAAGGGCTACATAAGATGTATTGGTCACGTGTTATATAGCAATAAGAAGCTGTGCTTTGCTGTGCTGTTGCATACTAGAGTGAACAGAGCCAACACTTACGATTGCAAATTTCCAGAAGATAAACTGTTTTGATGGTTTTCATCATAAACAGTTAATAGGACAACGCAGGCTGTGCAATATGTAGGTGTAGGTAGGCACATGCTAAGCAGCAACTGAAAAGAACTCTCAGTACTAACATACTGTCAAGAGCTTCAATAGCGTACCTGTGTTTGTTCTCTTCAGGTGCTAGGCTAACCACACTTAATCCTCCCCCCTGAAGACCGTATTAACTTTGTCCATATTTTATTCATAAAAGGAAATGGAGGGCTAGGTTATTAGGCATCATTCCCACAGGACAGAGTACAACTGAGCTGGTTTTCTTTGCCACTTCTTAGAGCTATCCTGTGTCCCTGGCATATTCGCCTTATACTCTGGTTTTCTAAATTATTGATTTTACCTTGAAAAACTGTTCTACTCAACAGTTCTGTCTGTTATTTCTTTCCTTAAAATGTAAATACATATTCCTGTCTGGTAACTGAATCATATATGTCTACAGAACCTTCACCATATGAGAAAGAACACTAGACACAGCAAGATTCCTAAAGGTTCACTTGCTATGTCGAAAATTATTTCCCTACAATGAGCTTGGCCACTTAATGAAACGGAAATATGGGATTGAAAAATGGAGCTAGTTCGTTTTACTAAAAATAAGTCAATACATAAACAACTATTTTTTTTAAAGTTCTCCTACCAGAGAAAGCAATACATCTCATAGCATCTCTCTCTTACTTTCCAACCCTGGTACAGCATCATTTTCCTGTATTCAAAACCTAAGTGCCCACTGGCTGGCTATGCTATTCTATCGTCGTTGGTATCTTAGAGTCATCATTAATACATCTCGAGTATATTTCACATAACAGAGCCCTTGAACAATCACAAAGGAAGCTAGAAGTTATTCTGCTAATGGCTCAACCTCCTATCTTAACTGAACCGAAGCTCAGTATGTGACAGGATCGAATGGAACACCACCTTTACGACCATCAACAACAATTAGCCATAAAAATTATTTTGAAGAAAAATACTAATTTACATAAATACAAGTACACTGTGATAATCAGATGGCAGTGTCCCTTCCCAAGATGAGGTTTCTCTGTGTAATAGCATGGCTATCCTGGAACTCTGTAGACCAGGCTGGCCTAAAACTCACAGAGATCCTCTTGCCTCTACCTCCAGAGTGCTGGGATTAGAGGTGTGCGCCACCAAGACACCATGTGCTAAGTGATCTGTATGAAGGCCAAATTGCCTATCATCTATATATGCATTAGGGGGCCTAGGGCTGATCTATATATGGGTTTTTTCTTCTCCTCCTCCTGTTCTTCTTTTTTAGGGGGGGGGGGTAGTGATTGAGTTTCTATAAGCCTCTAGGGCCTAGATTGGTGAGTTCTGTTGGTCATCATGTAGAGTTCTTGTCCCCTCCGGGTCTCTCTGCTCCTCCTCTCCCTCTTATACGGGACTCCAAGAGCTCGCCTAGTATTTGGTTGTGAGTCTCAGCATCTGTTTTGTCAACTACTGGGTGGAGACTCTTGTAGTGTAGTTATACTAGGTTCTTATTCTTTTGGGTCTGTGAGTGTAAGATAGTTATCCTGTTATAAGTGAATACATGCCATGTGCATCTTTCTGGGCCTGGGTTAGCTCACTCAGGATGAGCTTTTCTAATTCCATCTATTTGGTTGCAAATTGCATGATTTCCTTGTTTCTGTTGGCTGAAGAGTATTCCATTGTATAAATACACCACAGTTTTTTGTCCATTCTTCAGTTGAAGGACATCTGAGTTGTTTCCAATTTCTAGCTATTACAAATGAAGCTACTATAAACATAGTTGAGGAGGTGGCCTTGTGGTTTGGTGAATAAATCTTTTGTTTATATGCCAAGGAGTGGTATTGCTAGGTCTTGAGATAGAACTATCCCGCGTTTTCTGAGATATCACCAGACTGATTTCCAAAATGCTTGTACAAGTTTGCACTCCCAGCAATGGAGAAGTTTCTTATTTCTCCACATCCTCATCAGCATGTGCTATCATTTGAGCTTTTGATCATAGCCATTCTGATGGGTTTGAGATAGAGTTTCCAAGTCATTTTGAGTTGCATTTCTCTGATGACTAAGGATGTTGAGCATTTCTCCAAGTGTCTCCTTTTGCGAATTCTCAGTTTAGCTCTGTATCCCATTTTTTAATTGGATTATTTGGTTTCTTGGTGTTTAATGTTTTTAATGCTTATTTATTACTTCAAGTTACAGCTCCATCACAGTGCCATCTTTCCACCCCTTCCAGTCCCACCATCGCACCCTCTACCCTCTCTCCCTCCTATCCTACTCCTCTGGAATGGGGTGTCCCTACATATCAGTACTCCACCCCAGTTCAGAAGTCATATGAAGGCTAAGAGCTTCCTTATATACTGGGAGCCAACATGGCAGCACCACTAGGGCAAAATGTCTCATTAACAGGTAACAAAGTCTATGTTCCTGTTCCTTTTGTTGCGTTGGTTGTAGAATAGTTATCCTATACTATATGGCTAAAATCCAATTATAAGTGAATAGATGCCATGTGCATCTTTCTAGATCTGGGTTAGCTCGCTCAGGATGAGCTTTTCTAGTTCTATCCATTTGGCTGCAAACTGCGTGATTTCGTTGTTTCTGATAGCTGAGTAGTATTCCATTGTATAGATGTACCACAGTTTTTTAATCCATTCTTCAGTTGAAGGACATCGGGGTTGTTTCCAGTTTCTAGCTATTACAAATAAGGCTGCTATGAACACAGATGAGGAAACATCCTTGTGGTTTGGTGAGGAATCATTTGGATATATACCCAGAAGTAGTATGGCTGGGTCCTGTGGTAGAACTATTCCAAGTTTTCTAAGATACTGACTGATTTCCAGAGTGGTTGTAAAAGTTTGTACTCTCACCAGCAATGGAAGAGTGTTCCCCTTTCTTCACAACCTAGCCAGCATGTGCTGTCATTTGAGTTTTTGATCTTAATCATTCTGACAGGTGTGAGATGGAACCTTATACTCGTCCAAGACCAACAATCAATAAACAGGACCTCATGAAACTGAAAAGCTTCTGTAAGGCAAAAGACACTGTCACTCGAACAAATGGCAACCTAGAGATTGGGGAAAGATCTTTACCAACCCCACATCTGACAGAGGGCTAATATCCATAATTTACAAAGAACTCAAGAAACTAAATGCAAAGAAACAAAATAATCCAATCAAAAAATGGGAAACAGAGCTAAACCGAGAATTCACAAAGGAGGAATCTCTAAAGGCTGAGAGACACTTGAAGAAATTGTCAACATCTTAAATAGCAGAGAAATGCAACTCAAGGTGTTTAATTTATTGAGTCCTTTATATATTTTGCATATTAGCCCTCTGTCAGATGTGGGGTTGGTGAAGATCTTTTCTCATTATTTAGGCGTCATTTTGTTCTAATGACAATGTTCTTTGCTTTACAGAAACTTTTCAATTTCATAATGTCCCATTTACTGATTGCTGGTCTTTGAGCCTGAGTTATTGGTGTTCTGTCCAGGAAGTTGTCACCTGTGTCCATGAGTTTGAGGAGGTTTCCCCTCTTTCTCTTCTATTAGAGTTAGTGTGTCTGGATTATGTTTAGGTCTTGGATCCACTTTGACTTAAGGTTTGTGCAGGTTGATAAGCATGGGTCTATTTTCATTCTTCTACATGCTGACATCCCAGTTAGACCAGCACCATTTGTTGAAGATGCTGTCCTTTTTCCATTGTACAGTTTTGGTTTCTTTGTCAAATATTAAGTGACCACAGGTGCGTGGGTTTATTTCTGGGTTTACAATTCGATTCCACTGATCCAGCTGTCTGTTTCTATACCAGTACCATGCTGTTTTTATTACTATTGCTCTGTAGTACAGCCTGAAATCAGGGATGGTGATACTTCCAGATGTTCTTTTATTGTACAAGATTGCTTTAGCTAATCTGGGTTTTGTTTTGTTTTTTCCATATGAAGTTGAGATTGTTTCTTCAAGATCTTTAAAGAATTGTGTTGGTATTTTGATAGGAATTGCATTGAATCTGTATATTGCTTTTGGCAGGATGGCCAATTTTATTATGTTGATCCTACCAATCCATGAGCATGGGAGATCTTTCCATCTCCTGATATATTCTTCGATTTCTTTCCTCAAGGACTTGAAGTTCTTGTTGTTCAGGTCTTTCATTTGCTTGGTTAGAGTTACCCTCAGGTATTTTATATTATTTGTGGCTATTGTGAAGGGGGTTGTTTCTCTAATTTCTTTCTCAACCCATTTATCTTTTATGTTAAGAAGGCATACTAATTTTTTAGAGTTAATTTTATATCCATCCACATTCTTGAAGGTGTTTATCAGCTGTAGGAGTTCTCCGGTGGAATTTTGGGGGTCACTTCTCTATACTATCATATCATGTGCAAATAGAGATACTTTTTTTCTTCCTTTCCAATTTGTATCCCCTTGATCTCCTTTAGCTGTCTTATTGCTCTACCTAGAACTTCAAATATTATGTTGAAGAGATATGGAGAGAATGGGCAGCCTTGTCTTGTCCCTGACTTTAGTGGAAATGCTTTAAGTTTCTCTCCATTTAATTTCATGTTGGCTACTGGCCTGCTGTATATTTTCTTTATCATCATGTTTAGGTATGGTCCTTTTATGTCTGATCTCTCCAAGACATTTAACATGACGTGGTGTTGGATTTTGTCAAATGCTTTTTGGGCATCTAATGAAATGATGATGTGCTTTTTTTTTTCCCTTTCAGCTTGTTTATATGCTGGATTATGTTAATGGATTTTCCTATGTTGAAACACCCCTGCATCACTGGGATGAAGCCTACTTGATCATGGTGAATGATTCTTTTGATGTGTTCTTGGATTCAGCTTGTAAGTATTTAATTGAGTATTTTTACGTCAATGTTTGTAAGGGAAAATTTAAGAATTACGTAAGTCTCAAATACTTGAAGAAATTTGTTCCCAATCCTTAGTGTCTAAGAGAATGCCCCTAGTTTATACAATTATATCACAGGCAGCAGTGCCTCACACAGCTGAAAAGCAACTAGGTGTGTGTCATAACACTGGAATCCACCCATAATTTAAAACAAATAAAGACCATTTCTTGATAGCACCAAGAGTCAAAATAAGTATACCACATCCCTAGGCTAAAGAAAGGAAGATGCAATTAATGGGTGATGGCCAGAAGACATGGAAGTTAATTAACTTTTGAGAAAAGCTATAAGGCAGAAATTGAAAGGGAAAAGAGGGGACTATATCTTGGCATCAGCACCCACTCCTGTTTGTCAGGGTTTAGAGCAGTGGTTCTCAATGCCCCTAATGCTGCAACCACATAATACAGTTCCTCATGTTGTGTGAGCCTTAACCATAAAATTATTTTTTGTTGCTACTTTAAAACTGTAATTTTGCTGTTATTGTGAATCTTAATATAAGTATCTCATATGAAGGATATTTGATATGCAACCTCTGTGAAAAGGTCATTAGACCCCAAGTCTCAACCCACAGGTTGAGCACTGCTGCTCTAGGGTGTCTGACAGGGCTACATTCACCATCCTGTTACTGTACATATGCTTTTAACCTCAGACACAACAACTAGAGTAAAAGTTTCAAATTGTGTAAAATTAAGAAGCATGAAGAAAAAGCGGTAAACTGTAAGAATCAGAATCACTGTATGAGCAATTACTCTTAATTCCCTAACCTCATGCTGGAATTTAAAATAGAGACAGGCAGGTATAAAATGATCATATTATTAAGCTTTTAAAAATTAAGTTAGAGGGTAGAAAGCAAGTTGACTAAGAACATGCATCTTTCTCTGCTAAACTTACACAATGAGCTCAAACTCATAAAAAGACAGGAGTGATATGGAAGGATAGAAGGAAGGAAGGGAGGAAGGAAGGAAGGAAGGAAGGAAGGAAGGAAGGAAGGAAGGAAAGAAGGAAAGAAGGAAAGAAGGAAAGAAGGAAGGAAGATCAGAAAGACAGACATCAGTACCAAAGCAAGTAGGCAGAAAGCATGTCACAGACTGACCACTGTGAACACTCACGGCAACAATTAGTGCACTGGCACTAGGAGAGTGAAGAAGAGAGAGGGAGTCACTACCCAAATTGGTCACACCAGCAATTACCTCTGCAGCAGAAAAAAAATGGAGAGCTTTTTCAAATAGCAGCTGCTGGGACATACATAAACATCAGGAAAAAACAAGTACCAGTGGAGTGAACTTTAGCTCTGTCGTGCTTGCTGATAACCAGCAGCCAGGGTCAGGAGCCCCTAAGAAAAGCCCAAGTGATCTCTTAGAACAAAGCAATCCTATAAAGCAATCTTGGGACAGGCAGCAGAGGTGAGCGGGCCCTGCTCAGCCTTTACGACCAGCAGGAGTTGTCCTATGTTTAATTCTAGCTCAGACACACAGTCCTGTGTCCAGGACAGAATATGAAAGCCTTGAGGTCTATAAGAATCACAGGAAGACTTGATTCTAGGAAAATATATTGGCCTCTGGACACATGTCCCTCTATCAATCAAACCTGCCATTCCCTGAGAAGCACACAAAGTCCCAAGTACACATTAAATAGGAATGTAGCACAATGAAAACCTCCAGGATAGCAGTGTCCCCCATTAACCGACACTGCAAAGACTTACTGAGTACCTTGCATGAATAAATGGAACGTTTTAAAGCATTACAACTACAACACAAAAACAAAGTCTATTTGAGAGCAGAGCCCACAAAGAAGGAGTTTTTAAAAAGACACCCAAGTAAACATGTAAGTGCAACAAACATGAATCCCAGAAGGAAACAAAAGCAAGCTAAGAGATGTACTAAGAAAAAATCTCTACAGACTATAAAAGTATAGCTACTATGTGATAAGGGAGCATTTAAATGCAGACAGGCACCAGCGAACCAGGGCTTGTACATTTAGCTACATCATACTGTCCCTCTGAAGGAATAAAATGGATTAAAATCTCTTTACCATTATTAATAACTTATAAAAGACGAGACAGAATAAAACAAGAGAATTTAAAGAAGTGGGAGCTGGGAAGGCAAAGCAGTCAATAAAGTGCTCCCAATGAAACCATGAGTTCAAATCTCAGAGCTCAGATGTAAATAGCAAGGGATGGAGGCAAATGATTGGAATACTACCGCTGGGGAAACAGAGACCCACAGATACCTGGGGCTCACTAGCTAACTTGGCTAACCTAATTGTTAAGCCTTGGGTGGTGAGAGAACATTTGTGTGAAAATAAAACAGGGGCTGGCAGTAACACAAAGGTGCTTTCCATGAAGCTTAATGACCTGAGTTCACTCAGGGCAGAATTAACTTCTGGAAGGTGTCCTCAGGCTGCCACATGTGTGAATGCCTTGTATGCATGAACAGACATGCATGGGTGCAGACACAGATACTCAGCAATACAGACACACATATAAAGAATTATGTCGGTACAATCCCCGTAAGCACTGGAAAAACAATATACATGTGCTCTCACAAACACACACACACACACACACACACACACACACACACACACACACACGTGGGGGGAGAAGGGGAAGAGAGAATTGAAATTCACAGTTCTTCAAATAAAAGTCAGAAGTAAGTGATAAATTCTAGAGAACTAGAAAGTGCTGAGACCTGGGGAGCCCATTCACATGCAGCACAGAGAGATAAAATGCTTGTCAAGAATAGCATTAAAAGCAAGCATGTCACATGCAGGAGAGACAAGAGACTGAGAGGTTCCAATAATCTCTTATAGGAGCACCAGAGGAAGAAAATAAAGGGACCATCAGACTCATGATGGAATGAAATAATGGCTGAGAATCTTAACGCATCATTTCTCAGATAAGAAATTAGTCTGAAACGGGAGATCTCAACAAAGGAAAAAAAAAACACTAAGAATTAAATCCAAGAAACATTACTAAGCAAGTTATAATCTTAAAGCCTAGTATAGAAAGATAAAACATAGAAGGAAAAAATGACAACTAGTCTGTAAGGAGAGTTTCTCTCTTTTGGAATGACTTCTAAGAGACAAATACAATAGTTAAAATTTTAAAAAGGATAACGTAGTGTACAAGTGAAACTCCATCACCAACATCAATCACACCAGTGCCTTCTCCCAGGAACGCTAAATCCCTCCACTGACACAAGGCCACGTGATCAGCTACGGCCAATGAGATGAGAAGGACAGGAAAGCACAGAACTAAACACACTCTTCCTGAGGCTCCCCCAGCCTCTCTCTGATAGTGCATGGACACAGGAAGTTATTCCTAGTCAACAAGTGATATGGCCAGTCAGAGGCCTGCTCTCAGCAAAGCAAACATAGATATTTCTAGGCAAATACATACAGGAAGATTTACTAATCACAAGTCCTTATTATTAGGAAATAAAAAGAATTATTGAAGAAATGACTCACAGAGTAAAGCCATACATCAGACAAAATATAGGTTACATAAAATGGACATCACTTAAAATTAAAAAAAAACTAGGTTCTAAAAATTCCCACAAAATCAGCATATGATTCTTTTTTAAAATATAAAACAAGGGATAAATCTAAACATTTGAAAATATCAGAGAAACAGATGAGAAAATACACAAATTGTCATCAATTTTTTAAATTTATTTATTTATTGCTTCAGGTTACATCTCCATCATAGTATCCTCTTTCCCACCCTTCCACCCTCTACTCCTTATCCCTTCCATCCCACTCCTCTGGAGTGGAGTGTCCCTACATAACAATCCTCTGCTCCTGTTCAGCAGTCATAAGAGGGCCAAGAGCCTCCTCAGACACTGAGGGCCTACAAAGCAGCACCACCAGAGAAGAGTGTCTCATTGACAAGGAGAAAAAAAAAAGTCTATGTGCATGTTCCCTTTGGTGCGTTGGTTGCACCAAATGAAACAACTCTTGGAGGTTTACAAAACCAGGTTGAACGGCTGTAACCTTCATTTTATTTACAGTGTTTTAAAATTGTTACCTGCCTTTTTTTTTAATTAATAGATTTATTTCTTTGTTGCTTCAGGTTACATACCTTTGTATATTGATACAAAATTAGTATTATATTTGGCTAAAGTGGTATTGACCATTGTATATTGTGCAAAATTAAGATTGTATTGGACTGCATCAGTATTGATCTTTGTATATTGATACAAAATTAAGATTATAGTTGGCCACAATGGTATTGACCTTTGTATATTGACATAGTATTAAGATTGTATTGGGCTACATAGGCATTGATCTTTGTATATTGATACAAAATTAAGATTATATTTGACCACATTGGTATTGATATTTGTATATTGATACAAAATTAAAGGTAACGCTTCTTAAAGGTATTGTACCTAGTGATACTTAAAATGAAATGTGAAGCTCTGGCCTCTTGATACCAACCGTCTTAAACCGTTTAGGATAGTTAAGAAATACAAACTCCTAGTCATGCAAACATGTCATTTTGTTAGCTACTATGACAGTCTATCACAGATATTCTCTAAGCTACTCAGAAATCAAGTTGTTAAGAGACAAGCAACATTTGCTTATCTAAATACAAGAGATAGATAGGGCATTTTCAAAAACCCCAAGAGATCTGCAGAATATGGCATTCAAAGATGTTGTCTTAAATTAAGATTTTTTTTTATATCGAGACATATCAGCTCCTGACAGCACCCCCTATTCTACTCCAAGTAGAAGATGAGCATCGAAGTATCTCCAGTGGGAGATGGTTGAATTAGTGGCAAGCCTATCTCTTGGCATGAAAAACCTCTTGCTTCAACTGTAGACAGACTGCTGTCCAAAAGGGACAAAACTTGGTAGCAGGGAAGTCGACAGCCTAGCTCTGCCAAGACAGGGTAGGTAAGTCCTTCATAATTCCTGCTCTACAATCAATGTCTGTCAGAGAAACAGGACCAAAAGGCTGAAGACTGATGCTGTAACATATGGAGAGAAAACAGGAACTGTCCAGGCAGCCACTGATATGTCATTTCTTAGTTTTGGATGATGCAGGCCCTGCACTTCCTACATAATCAGATATATTTATCCCTCTCAGGTCTCTCAGGTGGTTGAAGAATAGATAGCTAGAGTCTCATAGTTAAATTTTGAGTTGTTTAGGAATCAAGAGGGTGTTCTGGATCTAAGAAGATGTTTTTAAAATTGTGATGCAAGTTAGTATGAAAGCTGAGTCAGATATACAACTTTAAACTCATGGAGATGGTTAGATGGTAGAATGTTAAAGTCAGGGGCCAAATATGTATGAACTGGACATTGGAATGTATGCTGGGCCATTTAACTCTCATAAATGTGGCGTATTTATTTCTGTTGTTTTGTATAGTATTTACTGTTATAAGAGAAGGAACCATTTGTTGGACTGAAAGGGGAAGCTGTTGGGGGGAAGAGGGTGGAAGGGTGGGACAGGAAGGGGGAGTAGGGAAGGGATTGTGACTGAGATGTAACTTGAAGAAATAAAAAAATAAAGTATAAAAAAAGAAAAAAAGAATAAATAAAACACTGTTCTATATAAAACATAACTAATGTTACACATAAATGAAATTGATGAGAAATAAAAAAAATTCAGCACACAACTAAAACCACACAAAAGCATGTGGCATTATAAACATTAAAGAACATTACACTAGTTTTAGCCTGAGAAAGTTTGAGAAACTTGAATATACAAGCCACAAAAACTTAATAATAATGAACTTGCATGTACTAAACAACAAGGGGTCAAAAGACTGGAAACAGATTTCTAGAATAATGACACACAAACTAATAATCCCATTACAGCATTTAAACATACCAAAGTACCACTATCAGAAACATATACCTTGAGGAGTCAAAAAGTTACTACCAGTTTTACTTATGAAGAAATGCAGATAGCAGCCACCAGCTTGTTTTAAACCTTACCCTTTATAGGACTGCAACCTAGATCAAGCAATGCCTTGTTCCAACCTCATTGTGATTTGACTCTAGAAATTAAGCCTTTGGTACTTCTAACACAGGAAAAATACCAAAATAAATAAATAAATAAATCACATGGGTTGATTTCTGTAACTTCCCTCCTAATTTCGTTACAATGATGCTGACACATGGAATGGGAGAGGTGGCCCAGTGGTTAAGAGCAAGTGCTGCTCTTGTGGAGGCCCCAAGTGCAGTTCCAGCACCCATCTCAGGCAGATCACGCACCAACTTCATCTCCTTTGGAAAGACACCCAAAACCGGTCCATCTGAGTCACATTTTCATTCTCCTCATTGTAGTTTTCTGAAAAGCCCTAATACTGTCATAAAGGATATACACATTTATTTCCCCACTGACAGTATGCACAGATTTTCGGGGGTTTTTTGTTTGTTTGTTTAACATAATCAACAACATGTATTAACTTCTTGTCTTTTGGGAATAGGAATTTTAATGAGGAACATGGTGCCTTGTACTTTAATATACTTTCCATGACCTTGAGCACCTTCTAAGACACATTTTGAGCACTTTCAGATCTTCTTTGTTATAGCACCTACTGATATTCATTGCTCATTTTATTTAATTCAATTCACCTTTGTATAGAGCTATGTAAGCTCCTCACATAGGTCAGGTATGAAGTCCTTATTAGCCAAGTAGCTCCCAATTAACATGACGTAAGTCCTTACCCATAACACCTTTCTTTTACTCACTGTGTGCTTCACTGTGCAGAAACTCTTTTAGTTTGCTGTATCCCACTTTTTTGCTGTTATTTTTTTAATCTGTGAGTTTGGTAACAAATTCAAAACAACCAGAGATAAGATAAATGGGAAGGAGCCATTTCTGTATTTTGCCTAAAGAGTTTTATAATATTTTAATCCACTTAGGGTTAATTTTTTAGCACTGAATAAAGGCTCGATTTCCAACATCACATTCCTTTCCCCATAGTGTATGCCTGTCATCCTTGTTAATGTTTATAGACATGTGTATTTGGATTTCTATTTTCCCCTTTTGCTGGAGAAGAAACTCAGGGAATTATGTATCAGAGAAAATATGTTCTGCCACTGAGCTACATTTCTTGCCCTTACCCTCTCCATTACAGTCTACCAAATGATGACTATTTATAACATGGCCTTATTGTTTTGATTATAATAGTTTTGTGACCTATTATAGTTTGAATTCAAAAATGTGAATCCTCCATCTTTATTCTTTCCAATGTTCATAGGTTGGAAGAGTGAAAATGAAGAAAGCATTCACACTACTCAAATGCATTAGAGTCCATGCAATCACCATCAAAATTATAATGGCACATCTCACAGAAGCAGACAAAAAAATATATGAAACCACAAAAGACATGACTAGCTTAGAAGAGAGAACTCAGTTTTATCTTCAAAATGGCAACTGAGAGTTTTAAAGCAGGAGCTGGAGAAGTGGCTAAACCCAGTAAGACACTTGCCTTCCAAGAATGAGTTCTTGGTTTCAATCAAGAAGCCAGTACAATAACCCAGTGTGGTGGTACATGCTTAGTAAACCCAGAGAGGGAAAAACGAAGGCAGCTTAACAGAAGGGAGACATACTTTTAATCTCTATTAAAATCTGAGAGATGTTGGAATATTTGATAAACAAAAATTTGAAAATAATTAGGTCAAAACAAATGTATATCTATGAAACCAAAACTATTCTATTTACATGAAGTATCAATCCAGAAAAGCTGAAACCTGTGTTCTTCTGTCCACACTTCAGTGCTTCCTTGTACCATTGAGATTTTTTTCTTCTTTTTATTTATTTATTGCTTCAGGTTACATCTCCATCATAATGTCCTCTTTGCACCCTTCCCAGTGCTGCCCTCCCACCCTCTACCCCCTAACCCTTCCATCCCACTCCTCTGGAGTGGAGTGTCGCTACATATCAGTCCCCTGCCACAGCTCAACAGTCATATGAGGATCAAGAGCCTCCTCATACACTGGAGGCCTACAAGGCAGTACCACCAGGGAAAAGTGTCTCAATGACAAAACAAACAAACAAACAAAGTCTATGTCCATGTTCCCTTTGGTGTATTGGTTGTAGTATAGATATCCTGTACTATATAGCTAAAATCCTACTATAAGTGAATAGATGCCATGTGCTTCCTTCTGAGTCTGGGTTAGCTCACTCAGGATGAGCTTTTCTAGTTCCATCCATTTGGCTGCAAATCGCATAATTTCCTTGTTTCTGATAGGTGAGTAGTATTCCATTGTATAGATGTACCATAGTTTTTTAATCCATTCTTCAGTTGAGGAACATCTGGGTTGTTTCTAATTTCTAGCTATTACAAATGAGGCTGCCATGAACATAGATGAGGAAACTTCCTTGTGATCCCGTGAGGAGTCATTTGGGTGTATACCCAGAAGTGGTATGGCTGGGTCCCGAGGCAGAGCTATTCCAAGTTTTCTAAGATATTGCCAGACTGACCTCCATAGTGGTTGTACAAGCTTGCACACCCACCAGCAATGGAGTAGGGTACCCCTTTCTCCACACCCTCGCCAGCATGTGCTGTCATTTGAGCTTTTAATCTTAGCCATTCTGACAGGTGTGAGATGGAATCTCAGAGTCATCTTGAGTTGCATTTCTCTGATGATTAAGGATGCTGAGCATTTCTTCAGGTGTCTCTTGGCCATTAGGGATTCCTCCTTTGTGAATTCTCTGTTTAGCACTTTTCCCCATTTTTTGATTGGATTATTTGGTATCTTGGCATTTAACTTCTTGAGTTCTTTGTAAATTTTGGATATTAGCCCTTTGTCAGATGTGGGGTTGGTGAATATTTTCTTCCCAATCTGTAGGCTGTCATTTTGCTCAAATGACAGTGTCTTTTGCCTTACAGAAGCTTTTCAGTTTCATGAGGCCCCATTTACTGATTGTTGGTCTTAGGTCCTGAGCTGTTGGTATTCTGTTCAGGAAGTTGTCACCTGTGTCAATGATTTCAAGGGTTTTTCCCACTTTCTCTTCTAGTAGATTTAGTGTGACCGGACTTATGTTAAGGTCTTTGATCCACTTGGACTTAAGTTTTGTACAAGGTGATAAGTATGGGTCTAATTTCATTCTTTTACAAGTGGACATCCAGTTGGACCAGCATCATTTGTTGAAGATGCTGTCCTTTTTCCATTGTGTGGTTTTGGCTTTTTTGTCAAAAATTAGGTGACCATAGGTGTGTGGGCTCATTTCTGGGTCTTCAATTAGATTCCATTGATCCATTGGTCTGTTTCTATACCAATACCATGCTGTTTTTATTAGTATTGCTTTGTAGTACAGCTTGAAATCTGGGATGGTGATACCTTCAGATATTTTTTTAATGTACAGGATTGATTTAGCTATCCTGGGGTTTTTGTTGTTCCATATGAAATTGAAAATAGCTTTTTCCAGTTATATAAAGAATTGTGTTGGTATTTTGATAGGAATTGCATTGAATCTGTATATTTCTTTTGGTAGGATGGCCATTTTTATAACGTTGATCCTACCTATCCATGAGCATGGGAGATCTTTCCATTTTCTGATAGCCTCTTCAATTTCTTTCTTCAAGGGCTTGAAGTTCTTGTTGTAGAGATCCTTTTCTTGCTTGGTTAGAGTTACCCCCAGGTATTTTATATTGTTTGTGGCAGTAACCCTGTGTGGGGTTCGAATCTGCCCACTGGGTATTAGAGTGGTTCTTACCCTGTGTCTCTCCTGGTGAGGGTTCCCTATTCCCAGATTCAGCGGCTTCTGTGAGAGTCAGAGTGAGAGGAGGAGAGTCCTGCCCAGAGACTTTTAATGGTCCCTGGGTAGCTGGGTGAAACCCAGGGGGATCAAGTCACTCAGATTGTTGCTCAGCATCTTCTAACTCTGTGACTTTATGGCTGTATTCCCCAACCTCAAAATGTGTCCATGTGGGCTGCCGCCATCTTGGATTCCCCCCAATTTTTTCTTCTTTAAGAAAAATCTCTTGATGTTTCTGGCAAACCCAGGAACCTAATGGGTTTTTTTTATTATCTATCCAGGTTCTTCCTACTGACTACTTCTCCATATTGAAATATCTACCAATAAAATGTATCTAAAGAAATTGGGAGAGGAGGACTGCAACACATGATCTCTCTGTCTCACTGGGAGGCTAATAAATATCCAAGGGACTAAATGTTTAGGTCCATTTAACCTAAAGCTGTGAGAGGGCAGCATGCTGAACTACCATAGAAGGTACCATCTAGCACTTCATGCAGTGTCTTGTCACACAGCCACAGGTACACATCCACACCCCAAACTTTAGTTCAATCTTATGAAGTTCTGTAAGTACTCTGAAAAACACTATAAACTTTGAATTAAATATTTATATATGGGTGAGAGATTCTACAATGTTTAATCTTTAAATCATTTTGATTCGATAACTGTTACCTTGAGCTATAAGAGGATTTAGCTTTTCTTTTTTCTTTGTACTTTTAAGTTTATTAAGCCAATGAATCCTTACTTAAACCACTAGGTCCTTAGAGATAACTGCAATCATTTGGTTGCTCTGTAGGATGTGGTATGTAATCACAGCAGACACAACCCACAAAGAACACAGACAGTGACTTGCAGCATTTCATCAGATGTTACCAAATGAAGCACACTGCAAACCTAGAAGACTAAAGGTTTCCTGCCAGAAAATAGAAACAGGAATATGAAAACGCAGTATAGTAAGCTGTTCACAACTTCTTTATCTAAATAAAGAGAATGGGAATTGTGATGATTTTTCTATGGTTAAGTGGCTTTGAATTGTGTTTGCCGGTTTGCTTACTTGCTTGCGACTAAGCCTCCCTACCTAGGCTGAGGTGCCCTTGAATTTGAAGTGATTCTTCTTGTCTCCACCTCTAGAACACAGGAACTACAGATGTGGGCCCCCAGAACTGGCTAAGCTTTATGCTGTAGAGAAGCTACCAGTGCTATCAGAAGATCAAGAAATGTTGAAGTTCCTGACAACTTCTCTATGAGTTCTATATGGCTCATCATTAATGAAAATATCATAAGAGAGACACCTTGAGAGGACAGTTAAACATAAGATTGATTCAGCCATTCTTAAATCTTATATCATAAGCCACTGCCATTGCCTCGAAGGCTGAATCAGAACCCAGACTTTCCTATTCTTCATAGGTAAATCAAAGTTAAAACTCCTTTATGTGTCAAGACGACATATGAAGAATAAACAGATTCAATCATGCAGCCCACTAATAAAAGACTAGAAAGAGTCTGTCCCTGTGAACAATTCTAAATGAAATTCATTACCTTTTCTGCCAGCTGGGGCAACTGGGTGTTTTATTTTAATGAGCCATGAAGAAGGACTGACTCATTACATATATGTTGCTGTATGGTTTACTGCTCTAAAGTCACTGGCCTCCTTATTGTAATGTCTATATATACTCATCTGTCTTCTACTTTTTGTTTTAGGGAGAGAAAGAGCAGAGGAGACAGGTGGGAGAAAGTTTTATATCTTCAAAATTATCCTCACATATCAAAACTGACAGGCCTCTGAAATTTAAAAGCACCTTTCACAATTCCAATCTGGTAAAAGCAAAAACAGATTTACAACAAAGAGGTGACACATATAAATTCTGACCTTGAAATTCAGCACCCAATTATAAATTATGTATATATATATGTATATATATACATATATGAAGATATTCAAAAAGACAAGAATGGTCCACATCAGCTATAATATAAATGCACTTATACAATTTATTAAATGCAAACTCAAGTGAGGAAGAATATTTTAATTATTTTCTCAAAAAGTATGCAAGTCTCATCTTGTTTTCTGAGAAATATAAATTATCATTAACTTCTGAAATAATAAACAAAAGGAAGTAACATTTTTAATTTAAAAAAATAGAATTGCTAATACCATAGTCAGTACATTATATACTTGTCTTAATTTAGTTTCTGCAGGCAGGCAGAAAGATAGATAACAAGTAAACAAAACAAAACAAAAAATCCAGCACACCTGAATATTTTTAGGTAAGGAATTAAGTACAAAGGTATGTTTGAGAACAAGAGGTTAAAAAAAAAAAAAAAATTGGAACCAAAATCTGATGCCATTAAAAAATGTAGGGACACTCTACTCCAGAGGAGTTGGATGGAAGGGTTAGGGGGTAGAAGGTGGGAGGGCGGGGCTGGGAAGGGGGGAAAGAGGACAATATGACGGAGATGTAACCTGAAGCAACAAATACATAAAGCTATTTATTTAAAAAAACAAACAAACAAAAAAAACTCATCAAGGCCTACAGCTTGCTGCTGTCCTCTGGAAACAGTGCTGATTGTGATTTCCAAAGAAGCATACTAGAGGCGGAAGAGGGTGGGAGGGTGGGACTGGAGGGGGGGAGTAGGGAGAGGATTGCGATTGAGATGTAACTTGAAGAAATAAAAAATAAATTAAAAAAAAGAAGCACATATCCACCTAAACATGTAAAATTGGAGATACCCAACTGAAGGAAAAAGAAACATTTCAGTTCAAAAATGCCAATTTTTATAAAATATTCCACATTAGTTAAATTTTTAATTTTGCTCTATATCCAAAATAATAATTTATTTACATATAATGTCAACAGTAATTAAAATAATAAAGAAAATAATTAATTGTAAAAAAAAAAGAATTAGATCCCTTTCATACACTTTAGAATTACAGACCTAGAACATCAGCAACAACCACAACAAAACCTCTGATAAATTTAATCTGTATCTTTCAGGTTTTCTTGCTTTATGCAAAGGCTGTTTGAGATTGTTGTCAACCCTCTGACTTCAATGTGGACAGTTGCTCCACAAAATAGGTTAGAAGGAGGAGACTCAATAGCTGGTATTGCGGCATCTGTTAGCACGGATTCCCACAGGTGACCTGAGAGCCCTATGCTAATTAAAGTGAATTAGAGCTGTATATTTTCAGGACATCAATCTTTCTACCACTTCTTAGATGACATCATTGGAGATAAATCTGTAATCCTGCCGTGCAATAAAATCAACTCAAAATGCTACAATCACATAAAAGATCATCTATCAAAAATACCATACCATTCAATACAAAATAAACTGACTTCTTTTTTTGAAAAAGAAATACTACAAATTTTTATGAGAATATAAATTGAAAATATAATAATGAACTCTCCCTAGGAGTATATTCAACTTATGTTGGAAGTAAACAAATGATTCTTAGATGCTACTCAATTAAACATCTTTAAAAAAAATTAAAGATGTGTTAGAATTTTCCAAGATCATACTATAATATAAGATACACTGTCTAGGAAGTGATAACATGCCTGTGTCTTTCAATAGAAAACTATGAGACTTTACTTCCTCTATTATAGGTACTTTACTCTATTCCGGCATGACTTTTAATATACCAAGACATTGTCTAAACATCCAGGTCTAGATTTCTCAGCTCTTTCTTTAACAGTATCTCAATTTAATAACATTATTTAACTATATCATCTAATAAAATATGCTTAGGTATTTTTTTTAGATAAATGCAGGATTTGGTGATTTCTTCCAATCCCTCATGTCTGCTGTCTAGTTCAGAATCCAAACTCCAGAAACAGCCTTTTCAGCAAGTATAAAGAATGTAAGGACTCAGTCATTCATAAGCTTAGTCTACAGACACATAGTAAACAAAATGAACCCACATTCTTTAATCTGATTTAATAAGTTATATCAGTCCTTTGCAATAATCCCCATAAACAGTTAACCCTTCTGTGTACAGTATACTTTCACACTTTTTTCATATCAATTCCCCAATAGTTTTACATCAGAATAAGGCATCAAATAGAAAAAGTCATATTCACTTTCCCGGTATACAGAGTGCTACTAAAGTATGGACCAGGAACAAATTCACACCCATCATCTCAGCACTGCTGCGGCCAAGACAGAAGGATCATGAATGACTTCAAGGCCAGCATGAGTGGCACACTGATTTCGAGTTCACTGATAGTCTGGACAGAGACAGCATCTCAAAATGAAGGAGTGAAAGGAACAAAATATATGGATTGGAAACTCTAATGTCACCATCTCAGATAGTTTCAATTGCACAACCACAAGCAACATGGGGGTAAAGGGTTTATTTTGTTTCTACTGCCATAACTACCCATCACTGAATGAAGTCAGGGTGGGAACTAAAGGCAGGATGTGGAAGCAGGAAGTGAATAAGCTATGGACCGCTTACTGAACTGCTCCCCATGGATTACTTAGTTAGCTTTCTTAAACACCCAAAGACTATTTGCCCAGAGGCAGCACCATCTACAATGGCTCCTCCCACATCAACCATCAGTCAAGAAAATGTCCTGCTGGCTCTTATGAGGCCATCTTCTCAGTTGAGTTTCTCTCTTTCCAAATGACTTTAGTCTGGATCAAGTGACATAAAAACTAGTCAGCACAGTCACTTGAAATGAAACAACAGAATTAATACTGCACATCTCTTGTAAAACAAATAGAAGGGCACTTGCTTGCTTTATGAAACTTTTGAACCATCAAATCTACGAACATTAAATTTCTTAGAATTCTTTAAAAAGTGTTAACTTCCATGTAATTTCATCTATATAATTCTATAAAATTTGAATTGTATGAAATACATGTTAGGACAATTAAGAGAGGAGGAGGAGACTAAAGGCAAACAGAATCACAAGGTAGAATTTCCTGAACAAAGATTTATTCCAAAGCATTCTTTCACTACATGTTAAGTACTTGAACTTCCCTCAAGTTTACAGTCTAAGTAAGGTAACCAAGCATATCAAGCAAACATGTGTAAGACATAAGTAGAACAAGCTGAGGAAACAAACCAGGAGGGACCATAATCAGGAGACAAAGAACCAAACAAAGTTAGATATAAAAGAATAAGAAAAATGGCATAAATTCTACACTACTTCATATACTATATACATAAAAGTTAATCTCAAACTCTAGACAGAAAGACAGCAAAACAACTACATTTAACTTTTAAACCTTGTCTCAAAGACGCACAATAGATGTTAACTCAATAGATGTTTACACTACATACATTAAAAAGGTATAAAGCCTGCAGGAAAATTAAAAAAACACTAGGTTATTGTTTGCATAAGTTTATATACATACATTTGATAAACAAATACATAGATATGGATGTGTGTATATAGTTCATATACAAAAGACCCATTATAGTGGAAGCTAAGGATATTCTTCTATAAAATAGATGTATTTGAGTTCATAAATTATGTCTGTAAAATCACACAAATGTTTGGGGAAGGTATGAAGGAGAGTAGGAAAAGGAGTGAGGCTCTGCATTATTCGATACAAAGCACAGTGACCTGAAGCCATCCATTCATTCCTAAACCCTTCTACCTGCTATTGCATTAGCAAGGCAGTCTTGTAAATGAGTTGCCCCTGGTTTTGAAGCACTGAACATGGTGATTTAAATGAAGCTTGATGTTTTACACTGCTCTTACCTTTATAGTTGACAGAAAACAACAATTTAAGAGATGTAGATACTTGTTACTCAGAAGTATGGGGGCTGCTGAGGAGCTTAATAATCACAGATGTACTGTATCCAGGACAAAGTTTAAAAAACAAACAAAACACCACTTGATCAAATCATATACATACGTGACATACAAATGTATTTATCACATGTACAATTCCAAAAATGGCATGTAAATCCTTTGAACATATTGAGAACAAATACAGTTATTGACAGCAGCATATCTGATACCTGATAAAATAATTATCACTCTGTGGCTACTCTGCCATCTGAACTAGACTCACATTTCTTCATCAAAGCACAATGGATTTCAAAACCATTTAATATAGAATGCTCTTAAATATCTTACTATTTCATGAAAAGTGATAAATAAGATGAGTTAATGGTTCAATAAGAAGTTTTAATCCATTGAAAATTCAGTGTCAGGAGTATAAATTTGGGTATTTACAATGAAACTTTAAAACATAAAAACAAACTCTTAGTATTTGTGGAAAAATAAGCATTAAAATGCCTTTTATGTTTTTCTGTCACAATACATATTTACTCAAATAGGAGAAAATGAAATAATTCTATACACATTTTTATAATCAAGTATAGCATGTTTTCTGACCTTCACATATTTGTGGAAATCATCTCATTTTTAGAGCCAATATTAACACAGAAATTCCTTGTTTAAATCCACAGACCAACAAAAAAAGCTGTAAACAAATTTAAGTTCCTGGCCTTTCCAGTACAAAAACACTAAGTATGAGTGCCCTTATTTTCTACTTTTAAATGGGGCAAAGTTTACTTTAGAAGTTATTGAAGCTGGAAAGGGCAAATTGTGCTAAACAGAAGACTTAATTCTCCACATAGTGAAAAGTAATGGCAGCAATGGTAACCTGTGAGGAGAGGTTACCAACTCCTCCCAGCTAACCCACCATCTCTCCACTCGTCTAGCATTAGATCCTCCAGGGAGGAAGAGCTGTGGCTAGAAATGCAGAAATTTAGGGCCAGGTCACTTGTATCTACACCATTAAAAGACTAGAAAGACAGTAAGTATTTGGTGTAGACAGGCTGAAAGCAAGAGAAAGGAAGGGAAACACTAAGTTATTATCTTAAAAATAATCTAGATTAGTGGTCCTCAAACTTCCTAATGCTGTAACACTTTAATACAGTTCCTCATGTTGTGGTGACCACCAACCATAAAATTACTTTGTTGCTACCTCATTACTGTAAATTTGCTACTGTTATGATTCGTAATGTAAGTATCTGATATTCAGGATATCTGATATTCGACCCCCAAAGGGAAGGAAACCCACAGGTTGAAAATGGCTGATCTAGATCCTTCTACCTTTAAAAATCCCAACAAGGAGAAGAAACAAATTATTCACTAAACCTTCAAAAGCACTAACAGAACAGAGTCAGGAGACATGCCATATGGTATGAACACTGAATTTCTAGAACAGGTAAAATTAATAGCAAAAAGCAGGTCTTCTCAATACCTTCTCATACCTAGTCAGACATTATGGGTATGAATCATTCTAGAGGAGAACATGTGGATGGAAATCTCAGGCAAGAGAAAATTGTAACATGGCAAGAGACATCACATGGCAAGATCAAACAGTGTGGAGGGCTCAAACTATCTCCATCATGATGTCACCAATGATCTCTTAAAGGCTCCACCTCTTCCACCATCACAGTAGGTATTTAATTTCAGTGTGAATTAGAGGAAACATTCAAATCTATACAATTACATTGTAGTTCAGAAAAAAAGTATTCATATTTATTGTCTGCAAAAAAAATACTTTATTCCTCAACAAGGCATAAAATTCTCTTTCAAATGGACATTTTTCCCCAATTAAAAACAGTTTCAATAATTAAAAATAAATTGGAATCACTTGGTTGTCAATTTGCCTAATTGGTGAACCCTGCATGCTAGAATTCTCATTGGTATTGCAAAAAAAAAAAAAAAAATTGGAATCAGACTTTCCTTTTGGGCAAACAGGCATCAACTATTTTAAAAGTTTTAAAAGGCATCAAATAGAGTGCACACTTCTTTAAAAGAGAGGGGGCAAATGAGAGCACATGAGAGCCCAACAGGAAGTGAGGAAAGGTAAAAAAAAGCAGAGCCAATTCTAAACTCAATAATTTGCTTACATTTAATCTTAAGGCAGTTATTTGAAATTTAGAATATAATTACACACTTAAAAAGAATGTTTTCCACAGGCTACATCACTATACATAACCAAACTAATGATTTGTGTTTACCTTGCCAAAATAGATACACATCAGGAAAGCTCATCAATAATTTAAAGGAGAATTATGGCACTTAAATAAAAATCATTTTCGATTTTCTTGGATGTTAATGCTTCAGAGATGTTTAGAATAAACTAAATAGGAATACGCAGGATCCTTGAGGTTTTTTTCTCCATAAATACTTTGTTTTTCCTAATGAAGACAGTTTAAACTTTACTTTTTTCATTACAAGAGATTCCTCTTGCATAATTTTGCACATCAGCCATAAATGAGGACTGGTTTTTGTTTGGCTTATTAGGTTAATCACATTACCCACAGTTTATGAATGGGAAGGAAAACAATGGGAAGAATGCAGAGAGATTGCTATAAGGACACTTGTTTGTGCTCACCAGGGAGAAGATGTCAATGGTAGAAAAATGAGGTGTAAAAGAAATGGAAATGATTCAAAAACATCACCCTGTACAAAAGAAATGCTATGGTTTGGGAAACACTGGATCAGAGGCCAGGAACTGGACAATGATTCTGAGAATAAGATTACACATGCAGAGCTTTGAAAGATATTTAGTTCACCATCAATTAAAGACAGGACTTGAGGCAAAGCACTCCCAAAGAATAAAGACAGAAACTTACAGAAGCTGTCAAATACAGGAGAGGGAAGGAAGGAAGGAGAGAGGGCGGCCTGCTTAAGATATCAGTAGAAGCAAACCTTCAAAGTGTTCATAAAAGACCATAGTATCAATAAGCATCCCTTGTTGAGGGATATTTTCAACATGAGATATTTTCAACAGTCAAGTGATCTGACATCACAGAGAACATACTGGACAACAGAAGATCGGAGACAGCAACGGCCCATGTGGAACACCTGAAGACTCAACCGCTGTATGTCAGAAACTGGGAAGGAAAGAAGCAACGACAGACAGTGAGCAGAACTGCAGGACTTTCAAGCTAGGCCACGTGTCATTATCAGAGCCACAGTCATTACCAGATACAACTCAATAACATCAAGAAGTGTCAACCCTATGTACTCAAATAAGTACAGCCATGCGTCATGTGCGTGAAACAAGAGTGAGTACAATGACCTTGGAGGTAGGTTCTCTGTCCATTCTAGAAATGGTTAGCACACAGACATCCAGAGAGGATAGTGTGTGCTTAGTATAGAACACAGAAAAACAGCAGTCCTCAGTGGGAAGAGTGTCTAAGATGACGCCATTGTCTCACACTTCAGCCACTCTTTAGCGTCGTCAGAGAAGGGAGTTGATCTCTGACTTTCTAACAATCATTTCTGTTAATCAGAAAATTGCACTTTGAACCTAGATGAACACTTAAATCACTGATAATACACAAATGGACACACACTGGCATAATCAACCAGGCCAAACAGTTTTCCCCACAGATTTCCAGGCTCCTGCCTTCCTCATGAACACTGCGCTTTCTAGTTTTGATTCTCATTATAGACCTAGAGGAAAGCAGGTAGGTGCAAGCACAGTCTTTCCTTACTTATATTTTCAGAGTATTTCCCCTACGCAAGAAAGTTATCATAGTTTTAAGCAAACAGCTGAAAATCTCTACTCTGAGGAAAGCCACCTGCTTCTAAGAAGAAACAGGGGAAGTGTCTCAACAGGGAAGGATGGAAGCAGAACTCCAGTCCTCATGTACATTCTTTCAGTCCCTACAGGTCTTAGGCTTTAGTGGTCAGTGTCCAAGTGGCAGCAAAAGAAACCGTAAAGCTATAAGTCCAAGAAGTGGTGTAGTACTCAGCAGCAGGGACAAGACTCAACTTCCCTTCACTGGCTGACTTTTTTATGTCCATACCATATGCATACTGCTTGCACTTCTTTTTAAATCAGTGGGCTCTATCCTTTCGCTCTCTGAGTATGCTCTGTTCATTCGAGTCATCTCACACACGAGTCTGACTAGAGGTACAAGCAGTAACTGTGGATCCTGTTTTGGCTCAGTAGATAAAGACATGGCGATATAAAGAATAAGAGGAGAGGGCAATGGAAGGCTCATCTTCCATTGCACAGGATGGGCTCATGGGACAGGACAGGCAGGTCATCAACTGTAAAAAACCCTCCTGCTTTTCTCTATATTTGTTTTTAGTGAATCCAGCATGCTTACCTAGCTGAGTGTAGAGTGGTTGTAATGTAAAAAACATCCCAGCAGCACTGTGACGTGGCTATAGGAGTGCCTGAAGAAGAAAGAAACAGAGCAAGGTATCTTATGACAATTAATTTTCCCTTCTCTGTGCTCTGCCCAAAAGGGAAAAGCTCATTACATTAGAATGGTGGAAGGAAAACTGAGGGCAAAACAAAAGTTCTAGCCTCATAGTTTTTGTTCCTTCTGGAAAGAGACAAATTGCCCAGTTGTCCTAGAAGTCAAAGCCTTATCAAGTTGGCAGCAGTGCATGGGCAAGAAGCAGGAGGACCCAAGGGTTTTTTTTTTAACGTTTACTTATTAATTCAAGTCACATCTCCATTACAGCTCCCTCCCTCCATCCCTCCTGGTTCCCCCCCCCCCCCCCCCATCACCTATCCCAACTATCCTACTTCTCCAGTGTGGGGTGCCTCCATATATCAGCCCCCTCAGTTCACCAGACACATGAGGTTCCTCGTGTTCCACTAGAGTGAAGTGTCCCACTACCAAGTAACAAAGTCCATGTTCCAGTTCCTTTAGGTCTGTTGATTGTAGGATAGCTATATGGCTAAAATCCAGTTATAAGTGAATACTTGCAATGTGTATCTTTCTGCATCTGTGCTAGCTCACTCAGGATGAGCTTTTCTAGTTCCATCCATTTGGTTGCAAATTGCATGATTTCCTTGTTTCTGATAGAAACAGACCAGCTGATCAATTGAATCAAATCAAGGACACAGAAATAAACCCACACCTATGGTCACTGAATTTTGACAAAGGAGTCAAAACCATTCAATGGAAAAAGGACAACATCTTCAACAAATGGTGCTGGTCTAACTAGATGTGTTCCCCCCCGCCCCTCTGCTCTGGTTATTCGATGGGTAACAGAAAATTTTGTCATTTAGGGGAAGAGACTACAAGCTGTTAAATGGTCTTGTTAAGTGGGTTTTGGAGGTTAGACCTAGGGACTTCTCTCTTTTTTTTTTCTGTATCCTTCTTTCTCTCCTATGTAGGAGTGAATAGACTTGAGGAAAAATGGGACATAGATATAGTATAGGAAAGATCAAGAAAAAAGGACAAATTATTGAATAAGCCCTTATACCTTTGTATATTGATACAAAATTAATACTATATTTGGCTAAATTGGTATTGATCATTGTATATTAATGCAAAATTAAGATTGTATTGGACTACATCGGTACTGACCTTAGTATATTGATACAAAATTAAGAGTATATTTGGCCACATTGGTATTGACCCTTGTATATTGTTACAAAATTAAGGGTAACACTTCTTAAAGGTATTGTACCTAGTAATGCTTAAAAAGGAAATGTGAAGTTTTGGCCTTTCGCTACCAACCATCATAAACTGTTTAGGATAATTAAGAAATACAAACTAACAGTCATGCAAACGTGTCATTTGGTTAGTTACTATGACAGTCTATCACAGTTATTTTCTAAGCTACTCAAAAATCAAGTTGTTAAGAGACAGCAACATTTGCTTATCTAAACATAAGAGATAGATAGGGCGTCTTCAAAAACCCCAAGAGATCTGCAGAGTATGGCATTCAAAGATGTTTTGTTAAATTAAGATTTTTTTGATATCGAGACATGTCAGCTCCTGACAGCATCCCCTTTTCCACTCTAAGTAGAAGATGAGCATCGAAGAATCTCAGTGGAAGATGGTTGAATTAGTGGCAAGCCTATCTCTTGGCAAAAAAAAAAAAAACCTTGCTTCAACTGTAGACAGAATGCTGTCCAAAAACGACAAACTTTGAAGCAGGTAAGTCGACAGCCTAGCTCTGCCAAGACAGGGTAGGTAAGTCCTTCATTATTCCTGCTCTACAATCAATGCCTGTCAGAGAAACAGGGCCAAATGGCAGAAGATTGATGCTGTAATGTATGGAGAGAAAATGGGAACTGTCGAGGCAGCCATGGGTATGTCATTTCTTAGTTTTGGAAGCTGCGGGTCCTGCACTTCCTATATAATCAGATATATTTATCCCTCTCAGGTCTCTGAGGTGGTTGAAGAATAGATAGCTAGAGTCTCAAAGTTAAATTTTGAGTTGTTTAGGAATCAAGAGGGTGTTCTGGATCTAAGAAGATGTTTTTAAAATTGTGATGCAAGTTAGTATGAAAGCTGAGTTAGATATAGAACTTTAAACTCATGGAGATAGTTACATAGTAGAAGGTTAAAGTCAGGGGCCAAATACATATGGACTGGACATTGAGAATGTATGCTAAGCCATATAACTCTCAGAATTGTGGCCTATTTATTTCAGTTGTTTTGTACTGTATTTATTGTTATAAGAGAAAGAACCATTTGTTGGACTGAAAGGGGGAGCTGTTGGGGGGGGAAAAATCTACCTTAAACTAAAAAAAAAGGGGTAGAGGATGGGGGCGTTGAGGGGGAAGAGGGTGGAAGGGTGGGACAGAAGGGGGGAGTAGGGAAAGGACTGTGATTGAGATGTAACTGGAAGAAATAAAAATAAATAAATAAGAAGTGCAGGCCACTGTGCTGGGCTTAAGGTGGGTTTCTGGAAATGGAAATAAGCCGTCTCTTCCCAAAGTGGGCACTGTACTTCTCTTAACCTCTGAGCCATCTCTCCAGCTGGCACTGTACTTCTCAATGAGCTATATTCCAAGCTCCATTGACAGATGTTAAGAACTCATTTAAGTCATACTCCAACTTAAAAGTTTTAAAATTCAAGGATGTCCACTTTCACCATATCTCTTCAATATAGTACTTGAAGTTCTTGCTAGAGCAATAAAACAACTAAAGGAGATCAAGGGGATAAACATCGGAAACAAAGAAGTCAAATTATCCCTATTTGCAGATGATATGATAACATACATAAGCAACCCCAAAAATTCCACCAGAGAACTCTTACAGCTGATAAACACCTTCAGCAAAGTGGCTGGATACAAAATTAATTCAAAAAAATCAGAAGCCCTTCTTTATACAACAAACAAATGGGCTGAGAAAGAAATAAGGGAAACAACCCCCTTCACAATAGCCACAAACAACATAAAATACCTGGGGGTAACTCTAACCAAGCAAGTAAAGGCACTGTACAACAAGAACTTCAAGCCCTTGAAGAAAGAAATGGAAGAGGCCTTTAGAAGATGGAAAGATCTTCCATGCTCATGGATAGGTAGGATCAACATAATAAAAATGGCCATCCTACCAAAAGCAATATATAGATTCAATGCAATTCCTATCAAAATACCAACACAATTCTTTATAGACTTGGAAAGAGCTAGCCTCAATTTCATATGGAACAACAAAAAGCCCAGAATAGCTAAATCAATCCTGTACAATAAAAAAACATCTGGAAGTATTACCATCCCAGATTTCAAGCTGTACTACAGAGCAATAGTTGTAAAAACAGCATGGTATTGGTATAGAAACAGACCAGTAGATAAATGGAATTGAATTGAAGATCCAGAAATAGACCCACACACTTATGGCCACCTAATTTTTGACAAAGAAGCCAAAACAGCACAATGGAAGAAGGACAGCATCTTCAACAAATGGTGCTGGTCCAACTGGATGTCCATTTGTAAAAGAATGAAGTTACACCCATATTTATCACCCTGTACAAAATTTAAGTCCAAGTGGATCAAAGACCTTAACATAAGGCTGGTCACACTAAATCTACTAGAAGAAAAAGTGGGAGAAACCCTCGAAATGATTGGCACAGGCGACAACTTCCTGAACAGAACACCAACAGCTCAGGACTTGAGATCAACAATCAATAAGTGGGACCTCATGAAACTGAAAAGCTTCTGTAAGGCAAAGGACACTGTCATTCGAACAAAACGGCAGCCTACAGACTGGGAGAAAATCTTCACCAACCCCACATCTGACAGAGGGCTAATATCCAAAATCTACAAAGAACTCAAGAAATTAAATGCCAAGAAACCAAATAATCCAATCAAAACATGGGGGACAAAGCTAAATAGAGAATTCACAAAGGAGGAATCCCTAATGGCTGAGAGACACTTGAAGAAATGCTCAACATCCTTAATCATCAGAGAAATGCAACTCAAGACGACTCTGAGATTCCATCTCACACCTGTCAGTATGGCTAAGATCAAAAACTCAAATGACAGCACATGCTGGCAAGGGTGTGGAGAAAGGGGTACCCTACTCCATTGCTGGTGGGAATGCAGGCTTGTGCAACCACTATGGAGGTCAGTCTGGCGATATCTTAAAAAACTTGGTATAGCTCTGCCTCAGGACCCAGCCATACCACTTCTGGGTATACACCCAAATGCCTCTTCATGGAATCATAAGGAAGTTTCCTCATCTATGTTTATAGCAGCCTTATTTGTAATAGCTAGAAACTGGAAACAACCCAGATGTCCCTCAACCGTAGAATAGGTCAAAAAACTGTGGTACATCTATACAATGGAATATTATTCAGCTATCAGGAACAATGAAATTATGCAATTTGCAGCCAAATGGATGGAACTAGAAAAGCTCATCCTGAGTGAACTAACCCAGACTCAGAAGGACACATATGGCATCTATTCACTTATAGTAATATTTTAGCTATATAGTAGAAGGTATCAATACTACAACTAACACACCAAAGGGAACTTGGACATAGACTTCTTATTTTTAATTTTTATTCTTTATCTATTTTTTATATATTAGTTATATTTTTTTCTATTTTTTAGTCGTTCTTATCTATCGTATGCTTATTGGTTTGTTTGTTTAGTAGTAGTTCTCTCTCCTGGGCAACACTTTTCACTGATGGTACTGCTTCATAGATCCCCAATGAATGAAGAGGCTCTTGGCCCTCATATGACCTCTCAACTGACATGAGGGACTGTTATATAAGGACACCCCACCCCAGAGAAATGGGATGGAAGGGTTAGGAGGTAAAGAAAAAAAATGAAATGTGATGTTTCAGCCTTTTACTACTAATTGTCATAAACTGTTTAGGATAATTAAGAAATGCAAACTAATGGTTATGCAAGACAGTCATTCTGTTAGGTACTATGACAGCCTACTATAGTTACTTGCTAAGCTAATCAGAAATAAACCGGCAAGAGACAAGCAACATCTGCTTACCCTAATATAAGACATAGATAGGGCCTCTTCAAAAACCTCAAGAGATCTGCAGAATATGGCATTCAAAGATGTTTTCATAACTTTAGATTTTTGTATATCAAGACATATCAACTCCTGACAGCACCCCCTATTCTCCTCCAAGTAGAAGATGAGCATCAAAGAATCTCCAGTGGGAGATGATTGAATTAGTCGCAAGCCTATCTCTTGGTAGGAAAAGCCCCTTGCTCCAACTGTAGACAGAATGCTGTCCAAAAAGGACAAAACCTGGAAGCAGGTAAGTCGACAGCCTAGCTCTGCCAAGACAGGGTAGGTAAGTCCTTCATAACCTCTGCTCTACAATCAATGTCTGTCAGAGAAACGGGGCCAAATGATGAAGATCGATGCTGTAATGTATGGAGAGAAAATGGGAACTGTCCAGGCAGCCACAGGTATGTCATTTCTTAGTTTGGGAAGCTGCAGGCCCTGTACTTCCTATAAAATCAGATATATTTATCCCTCTCAGGTCTCTGAGGTGGTTGAAGAACAGATAGCTAGAGTCTCATAATTTAATTTTGAGTTGTTTAGGAGTCAAGAGAGTGTTATACATCTAAGAAGATACTTTTAAAATTGTGTTGCAAGTTAGTATGAATGTTGAGTCAGATATAGACCTTTAAACTCATGGAGATGTTTAGATAGTAGAATGTCAAAGTCAAGTACCAAATACATATGGACTGGTCATTGGGAATATATGTTAAGCCATATAACCCTCATAACTGTGGCCTAATCACCTCTGTTGTACTGTATTGTATTTGTTATTATAAGAGAAAGAGCCATTTGTTGGACTGAAAGGGGAAACTGCAGGGGGAAATAAGATATACCTTAAACTTAAAAGAAAAAAAAAAGGGAAGAGGATGGGGGATTGAGGGTGGGAGGGTGGGACTGGAGGGGGAATAGGGAAGGGACTGCGATTGAGATGTAACTTGAAGAAATAAAAAATAAAGGAGAAAAAAACAAGTAAACTAGAAAATATGCTATTAACTAGGTTCAGCATCTGATTTTCTTGCATCAATAATTTTCAACATAAAAAGGCTACAAATATGTCATACATTTTCTTCTAATTCTGGGGTAATTACAGAATCACACACAGTCATGCAGAATAACAAAGGCTTTTCTGACCCTTCATCAGTGTCTTTGTTGGGGTTTCTATTGCTATGATGAAAACACCTTGACCAAAAAGCAAGTTGGGGAGGAAAGGGTGTATTTGGCCTACACTTCCACATCAGAGCCCATCATTAAAGGGAGTCAGGACAGGAACTCAAGCAGGGCAGGAAGCTGGAGGCATGGGGCTGATGCAGAGGCCATGGAAGGGTGCTGCTACTGGACTGCTCCTTGTGGCTTGCTCAGACTGCTCTTAGAGAACTCAGGCCCACCATCCTAGGGATGGCACCGCTCACAATGAGCTGGGTCCTCCCCCATCAATCATTAATGCCCACAGTTGGACCTTTTATGAGGCATTTTCTCAACTGAGGCTCCTTCCTCTCACATGACTCTGGTTTGTTTCAAGTTGACACAAAACCAGCCAGTACAGTCAGCTTCACATATGGACATCATTATGTGTAACTGTCACTGAGAGTCAAGACTAGATAAACTACACAGACATAAGACATGTACCTTATTATGATGGCACCAATGTTTCCTGCACTGGTGTGTATGGGAATGTGCTGGCTAGTTTTATGACAACTTGACACAAGCCAGAGCCATTTGGGAAGAGGGACACTAAACTGAGAAAATATCTCCATGAGATTGGTCTGAAGAAAGTCTGTAGGGCATTTTTATTCATGATTGATGTGGGTGTGCACAGCTCACAGGGAGCAGTGCCAACCCTAGGCTAGAGGTCCTGGATTGTGTAAGAAAGCAGGTTGAGCAAGACGAAGGGAAAAAGCCAGTCATTATCAACAGCCTCACATCCTGCTCTCAACTCCAGGTTCTTACCCTGAGTTCATGCCCTGGCCTCTCCTGGCAATAGATTTCTAAGCTCAAAGATATAATAAAACTTTTTCTTCCAAAATTATTTTGGTCATGGTGATTTATCACAGCAGTAGAAACTTTAACTAAGACAGTGCGCATGTATGTGTGTGTTAGACAGAAAGGGACAGAGGGAGACAGAGAGGGAGAGACGGAGAGAGACAGAGAAAGTTAGTTTGGTTCTGAACAACTGTGTGCTGTATGTGGATTTCTGTAAACACAGTCAAAACAGATCAGCTCCATTACAAGAATTTCTCATGCTACACTTTGCAGTGATGGCCACCACCCCCTCCCTGTGCTTGTTTAGAAGACCAGAGAAGATAAGTAAGAGATAATATCTCAATTTAGATTAAACTCAGAAAAATGGATGCTGATAAAACATTCAACTACTAGAATTCAGAAACTACTCACTCATCCTACCAAGGCAAATTCTTACATAATAGGAAAGACACACACTAAGAATCACAATTGTATTTGTTCCTTACCACACAATTACATTTAAAATGATGGTATCTATAAGAAGGAGTTTCGGTAAATAGTCTTAGATCATTAGATTTTATTAAGATTAAATTGGGAATTAAGCTGCCAGTATTCATGTGGAGGGTGAAAAAAATCCTAGCATAAGCATTCTAATTAAATGTATTCTAGCCAAAGGAATACTTAAAACAAATCTTATCACAGAAAAATGCAAGTAACATGCTCTAAATGAAATTTCATATATGTAATATAAAAATGTGCAAAATTGCATACATGTTAGAACTCAGAGGCTCTGCTGTAAGTTTACATATTCTTCCCATCATATCTGGACCTGAACAGAAGATGCACAGGGAGACTGAGTGTGGAGCCTGTCAGAGTATCTTCAGAAGGCAAAGAAACCACTCAGCTATTTTAGGGCTTCAAATGGAGGACTATCCAAAAAAGAAAACACTATATGCCTGGGAAACACACAGAGTCAACTTCGGACCTCCTCACTCCTTGTCTACCCCCATTAGTCTTCCTTACATCTCTCCAGCTTTATGCCTTCCTTTGTAAATAAAATTGTAGTCATGGAAATTGTCAAGTTTATTCAACAGGAGGCAGGCAGATCAATTCAACACCTAAGAAATCCCAATTACAACTATCCTCAATGCAGGGCTAATGCTGCTAATTTACATCCAAAGCCACCTGCCACTGCAATCCAATAAACTCAGAAGCAAATATTACAACATCTGAGCTCTTACTACTACTTTACAATTTAAACCATGCAATAATTAAGAATTCTTATTTTACTAGGGTGTTCCTATTATTTCCATTGTATATTTGACATAGATGCATTAAAGAGTGAAAAAAGAAAATTAACTGTACTCAAAGTCTTTTTTAAAGTACCCATATCGTTTTATAATCCATAAACAACATATGAGATGGCTAATTCACTCACCTCAGAGACACTGTCACACAACTGGAATTTTTTAAATGCTCTTTATATATTATACTTGGTCTGTGAAAAACTATAAAATAGGTGTGTATCCCCCCCCCCTTTAACTTTTTTGTTATTTATGGTGTGCATTTTCTATTAATTTAAACATATTTCACATAATCAAGACTTTCATTCCTTTTTCCCTTATTGACTGTGAATCCTAGCTATTAGTTAAGTTTTGCCTGATGCCAGGTGATATAGGCATACGCCTGTATTTTACAGTATTTGAAGTTTATATTTTAAAATATCTTCACCACTTAAAATTTATACTAGCACATGCTGTCAAGAATAATATAAATTTTGTATTTTAATACATGTCCAATTGTTACGGCATTTTTATTTCAAACCTCATCCAGCTCTACTAATTTCAAATCCCAGCTTTACTATAAACTATACTTCCCTAAGCAAATAGTCCAGAATATTTCTGGGTTTCCTATTCTGCGCTATTACATGTTCTTTCTTTTTTTATACAAGTTTTATATTAGATCTTAATGTTTGGCAGAATTAATATTTTTCTCTCCATTTTTAGGTCTTACTAGACATTCTTAGTTTCATTCAAAGAAATGAACTGTATAAACAATCTTCCAATACTCAGTTTAAAATAATTGTGCTTGTGTGTATATACAGAGAGAGTACATTAAGTACATGAATGAATTAGCTTCGTATTGAATGACATTCTATAAAGATTCATGAGATGTCCTAACAAAAAAATAATGGTCTACCAGGTGCATTTTTCACTTTTCCTCAAAAGTATTTTCACTTCCTTTTCAAGAGAGACTTTTCTCAGGCAGGCCTCAGACTCACTGTGCACTCACAAATGATCTTAAACCCAGGACATTGTGTGGACAAGGCAAATACTCTGAGTTACATCTATATTGACAGCTCTGTTTTAATGTTTCTTATTAGAGATAGTTACTCACAGCTATCATATTTTTTCATTCTCAAAAAAATAAATAGGGTTCCCATTCTATTTTATCATTGGGATTTTTGAATTGGCTTGATTTCTTATTGTCAACAATATTGAGAGTTGAAGAAGAGGAAATGAATAGACTGTATTTGCTTATATTTGATACTTCAGGTATAAGTAACAAATCCATAAGCTAGAAGAAAAATTAAGAATATGTGAATATCTAAAACAGAAACTCCATTGCTGAAATAAACAAAAATTAGTTATCTCATCAGCTACTTCTGACTAACAATGATTTTTTTTTTTTTAACTCTGGATCTTTAAGGTACAGAAATGATCTTTAGTCTTGTAACTGATGCTACCAGTTAAAGACAGGAATAGACAAATTTAGAAGGATGAAGTCATACATGAAAGAGGTAGAAATAGAATTCCAACTGTAACAGAGTTTTGCACACAGTTGCACGATGATTATATTGGTCACCCCTCCCTTTCTTAATATTTTGTTACTAAATAATACATTTCATTGGCTTTTTCGTGTGGGAGACCCCACAATTACAGTATGTGATCAATGAATCCTATTTAATACAGAAAGAAGGAAGGTTAAGAAATTGTGATTCAACATTTAAAAAAATGTATCTATACCCAGCTACTTTCCTACCAATTAGATTTATACATATCTCTGTACAATTTATCAAAATAATAAAAATATATAGTGAAAAACAAACAGTTTGTTGATCACAAAACCTAATCTGTAATATCTTACAAATTCTTTGGAGTACTAGAAGCATTAAAATAATAGACTCACATTTCTATATCTTAAATGCTATTTAACAGAGAAGATGAGATGACAGATGTGACTGTACTACTGTCCTCAAAAAAAAAAAAAAAAACAATGAAATGACTCCTAATGACATTCTGCCATACACAGATCAGTGTCTTTCTCAGATGGGAACAGATACTGAAATCTACACCTGCACAGAGAGTAACAATGCAAAGAGTGAGAGACCTTGGACCACTCAGTCCCAAATGGATTGTCTCCATCAAATCCCTCCCCTCAGAGCTCAGGAAACCTTGAGAAAGAGGAGGTAGAAAGAGTGTGAAAGCCAAAGGGAATGGAGAACATCAAAAAACCTAGGCCCCCTAAATCAATAAGATCAAATCTCATATGAGTTCACGGAGATCAAGACAGCATACATATGACCTGCACAGGTCTGTACCAGGCCCTCTGTGTGCATATTAAAGCTTCCAGTTTAGTGTTTTTTATGGGATTCCTGACTATGGGAACAAGTGGGTCTCTAATTCTTGTGCCTTCTTATGGGCTCTTTACCTGTTGTTTGTTTTGTCCAATTCTAATGTGTTAGATTTTGTTTTATCTTATTGTTTTTATTTGTTATTATCCCTTAGAAGCCTGTTTGTTTTCTAATGAGAAACAGAAAGCAAGTAGATGGTAGCAGAGATTGGGTGGGTGCAGTACTGGGAACAGTAAAGGGAGGAGAAACAGTAATTGGGATATATTATGTAAGAAAAAAATCTATTTTCAATAAAAGAAAAAATGTTAAAAGATTTTTTAATGTTTTCATTTTTTAAATCATCAAATTAATGAATTCACCATTACATCAAGTTATCCAAATGATGCACAAATAAGAAATTTATAACATATATATTCTATTGACTTCAACTGGTTATTTTCTGGGGCAGAATAAGAAAAAAATCAGAACTGATTTAGAATAACAAGATTTGACAACAAACCAACTACAGAAAAATGTTCACCCCAACAAATTCAGAGACCACAATTAGATTTGGGAAATAAACTACCTGATATGTAAATTGTCCAACATTTTCTTTTAAAGCAATATAAATAAGCATTGGCTGTGATCATTAACTTGCATACTCTGGAGCATAAATAATTCTTGGAGCATTAAAAAAAATCTCAACAAATAAAACAAATATTCATCCACTACAGAAAACTGAATACAGCTGCTAAAATAAATGCTCTTTTGGCATAAGAAGCTAAATAATTTTGTTTTTCTACTTTTATGAAATGGTTTTCATGACTTTCATAGATAGGGTCATATGCTCTTGATTGAAAAGACTGACACAATATAAGACCAATGAAAACACCTTGCAAAACTTCTTAATAATTTAGTTATTTATTACTTGATCTTCTGAGTGTGAACAAAGATTAACTCATGAGACTCTGACACACACATGTGAATGCGTGAATGTTCACAGTCTATACATACACATGTATTTTTATCATACTAATATACTTGCCTAGGATGAAAAACATAGAACTAACCACCCTCCTTCAAACAAACAAACAAACAAACAGAAGCTATCATAATGGAGGAAATATGTGACCCTGCCATAGAGACACCTTTGTTCTATAAAATAGAGATAACATATTCCCCAAGCCAACAGTATTTACTTACTGAACTATTTGTATCCCAATTCACTTTGGTTAGCTGGTTTTGCTATTAATACATGAAATTAATTTGAATCTTCTAATTTAATTTCACAGATGGCACAAGGGCATCTTCAGAAAATTAGTACCTAATATCATAATTCAACACCCTCTTTAGAAATAAATTAATTTTAATTATGTGTTTAACAAAATCAGTAGGATGGTTAAAAAAAGTTTGAAAATTTTGCATTGTAATAACTAAGATCTGCCTCAATCACAGCCAAGGGGCAGGATGAATGACAAAAGGAAGAGTATTATGCATGTTTTCCAAAGTGTTCTCCTGGAGATTCCTAATCATTTCAATGTGGCATGACAAAAAATTTTTACAAGATCTGGGTATGCTGTCTTCATATTTTCCAAGACACAAATAGAGGTCCTACCATTTAGGGGTTTTGCTTTCGTAACAGCCATGTCTAGCACTGAGCAATGAAAACCAATGCACCAGTGAACATAGGCAAACCCTATTATGCTCTCAACATACTTTTCATCCACCATTAGATCTGGGGGACTCCATGTACCCTTAGAAGGGAACACTTCCCAGGCCACTTCCTTGTTTCTGTCTGTTTTGTCAGTTGTCCCATCAAACTGTCTCAGTCAATAACTCTGTGCTGATATACTGAACTGATGAATAACCAAGTTAGAAGCCACAGGAACAATTTCCCACGCTTCCCATTCCTCTACCAATACAGCCAGTTTGCAAATGCTCTAAGCTTACCAACTGTAACTTGGAAAACATGAGTCTGGACCAGCTTCATCTTTTCACAGATGACAAATGGCCTGACCTCACTGGAAAAAAACATGAGAGTTAAATCTAATCATATCACAAGGTAGTAAAGGCAGAAAGACTAGCAAGGTAAAACCACAGCTGTTTGTTACCTATACTAATAAAATCACTGCAGGAAAAAGAGGAGCGCTTATGTGGAAGCTGTTACAGGTAAGCAGCCTTCCCCTTGCTCCCAGCATTGTCCTATAAATAACATGAATCACAGATTTGCTGGAAAACACACGGTGCCTTATATAATCTTTATCATCTGACAGCTACATTTCTCGTTCCACAGGCTGCCTTCCTCAGGTCTCATCTGATGAAATTAACTCCTGAAGCTGTCTACTCCTTCAGCCCAGAGATATTTTTTCCCCATTTCTTCATCAAGTATGGCCTTTTCAGAACTCCATAGCTATTAAAAGCAGGATTAGTTCCTTTTTGACCTCTAACCTAGCACCCTCCTTTTGAACCTGAGATAATGCCTTTCACTTCCTAGACATAGCTCAGTTCCTAGTCACAGTTGGCTCTATCTGTGCATAGAATATCTTCAAGACAATCTAGAGCAATACACAGAAAGGTACATTAAAGTGACCATCTGAACTGCTGGACTCCCACTTCTCCAGGGAAGAGACAAGGTGCACTGTTGTGTGCATAGTAGGTTTAATGTTGTGCAAACATTTAAATCACAGATTGTTTCTACGCACACCTCTTCTAGCAACACTTAAAGCACAATGTAAGTGAAAATGCTCAAACAATAATCATGATTTAATTTTAACTTTATGAAAGTTACATTTATTACCCTACAACTAACCTAGTTTTACACATACACACACATACGCGCAGTCAAGTTAGGTGAACAAAAAGGTGCGCTTATTAGATATTATGAAAAAGCAACTGGAACCCAGCTCTTCAGTGCTGTAGTCTGTTATTTATCAGCATCTAATACTTATCTCTCACTCTGTGAGTAGAGAAAATCTAGAGAATTCAATTCTCTTACTATCCTTCCATGTGGGATTCAATTTTAATATTTGGAAAAGACAGTTATATATAGGAATATATTGAATATTTATTCTTTTCAAAAAAGCAGAAATGTACAAAAGTTTGAAACTAAATCCTGGGCATTTAATTGTACAATATTCTTCTCCATAAAAAGGCCCATGTGTTGTTTCAGATGTGTGACTACAATAGGAATCGTAGATTTTTCTCATGAGTTCTCCAGGTAGAATCACTAATTCAAGGAGAAATGCACACACAAACCTGTAAGGCTGTGTCTCTCATTTGGAATATAAAAACCATCCACCAACTGAGAAAGGCTATGTCGGTCCATAGCTTTGTGGACACACCTAAACACAAAGTGTCAAACACACCAGGTTTCTCTGTCTTTAGAATTCACTAGTATAAGATAGAAAAGATCTAGAAAACAGATAAGCTCTTTGTTAGATAAGCCTTAAATGTCCTGTATGTTGTCCACTCTCACTACAGCAACATCACATCAAATCCCATATGAAACCAAAAGCCAAGAACTACTCTCCCCACACTTCACACACTCTTTACATTAGTAACACTTGTCAATAGTAGGAGCAGTCTTTATGAATTATGTACAATAATACCATCTTCTGAAAGGGTGATACTTGAACATGATACTAGAAAAAAGTATCAGTATTTTATTATAAAAATACAAAATTGCAATAAAATTTGAAAACCATGAAAATATTATAGATTTACCATGCTTTCTATCTTGCATGCATTTAATACTCTGAAAATTGACCTCCATGATAATTTTATAGTATTTAAAATCCTACCTCACACAAGTCACTAAACGAGAACTTCCTTGAGCTTGAACTATGTGCCAGGTATTATCCACGAGCAAAGGACATATAATTAAAAATTATACGTAACTTCATTTCAAACACTGGTAAATGTAAATTAAAAAGTACACGCAAGAGCCAGGTGGAAAGTTCGGATCTCCAGAACCCAGGGATAAAGCTGGGCACAGCAGCAGGTATCTGCCATCCTAGCCCTCAAGGATACATACAGGCTGGTAGATCTGTGGGCTTGCTAATCAACTAGTATAGAAGAATCCAATCAATGAGTTCCAGGTGAAGTGACAGCCCCTTTCTCAAAACAGTAAGTGGAGAATGATTAAGAGAGACATGTGGTGTCAACCTATAGCCTCCATATAACGGGGTACATGCCTGCACATATACCATACACACACACAGAGGGACAGAGAGAGATGAGAATGCCATAGCAAGTCAGAAGGTTTTCTTTTTCTTTTTTGTGTGTGCATGAGCTTGAATAAATGGAAGTGTGTATGGATATTTGTATGTGTACATGTGTGTATATGTGTATGTGTGTACATGCAAACACATGTTTTAGGCCAGGTCAACGTTCAGTATCTTTCCTTAGGTGCTATTAACATTGTTGTGTATTGCTTTGTTCAGTGTTTTGTTTTGTTTGGCTGACACAGTCTCTCATTGATTGGCCTGGAGCTCGACAACTAGCTAAGCTGGCTGGCCAGAAAGCTCAGGGATCCCCTGTCTCTGTCTTCCCAGGGCTGTATTACAAGTATGCACTACCATGTCCAAACTGACTTTTAACATGGGGATAGACTTAGTTCCTCATGCTTGCACTGCAAACATGTTACCAGCTGAGCCATATCCCCAGTCCCAAGTTGGGGGTTTTCAAGGTTTCTCTGAATAGAAATCACAAACATCAAGAAAGCTGAAAAAGAAAACTTTGAGAGAAATACACCAGGCAGAATAAACAAGGACAAATAGTACACGGTAAAAATGAGGCAGGCAGAAGAAGTTAGTAAAACAGATGGACAAAGGAATGAGAGTCACTGGAGAGTTCAGCAAAGGTAGAATGCACGAAATCCAGTGGCAGCAAACATGACCTTCAGCTAAGTTCTTTCCGTGTACTTCCATTTTTTTTCTTCTATAGAACAGGGAGGGTAAGAGAAGCACTCTAGTCATAGAGCTGTGGTGAGGATTAAAGAAATCAACACTTAGAACAGAGCTTGGCACAGTACAGTATGAAACTGCATTAACCTCTGTTGTTCTAACATTACCATTATCTACAGTAAACTCCCCCTTTTCCATGGTGCATACATACTAAGATTTTTCCATTTGTGCCTAAGAACACAAGAATGTAACAAGTTTTCTAGCGTGTGTACTGTTTTTTACCTTTATATACATACCTGTGGTAAAGCAGAATGAGTCAATGAGGAACATTAAAAGATTAGCAGTAGATGGGTGTAGTGGCGCACACACACCTTTAATTCCAGCACTCAGGGAGGCAGAGGCAGGCAGATCTCAGTGAGTTAGAGGCCAGCCCGGTCTACAAAGCGAGTCCAGGACAGCCAGGACGGTTTTACGCAGAGAAATCCCATCTCGTAAAAGACAGAAAAAGGAAAATACAAAACAAACAAACAAAAAAGATTAGCAGTAGCTATTAGTAAACAACAATAACAACATACTATAATAAAAGTTATTTAAAACTTAGGTGATCTTACTTCTTATATTTTTAGACTCACATTTCCAGACCACTGTCAACAATAACAGAATCAAACTCTGGGCTACAACTGAGTATCACAGACTATCCGTTGAAAAGTAACCACCCACCGTGGCTGGCAGATGAGCTGTAAGTGGCTAGAGATATGGAAGCCAACCAGGAGCCTATTGCAGTAATGTCAAGGCAAAAGATGAATCTGGACCACAATACAAAATAAGATGGAGCTACGATAAAATATAGAAGGAAGGCTGAAAGGAGTGTCTAGTCATATACATAGTGAAAAGAGGAAATAATTGACTTTAAATGTTTATAAGGTTAACTGTGATTTCAAAAAACCATACACTTCAAACATTTGAAACACAGAATCTAATGGCTATTCATGTATTATACAACCCTTATGAATATATGAATATATATGAATATGTGAATATATTAATAAGGGTTGTATAATGACCACAGTCCATTTTAAATATTTTCTTACTCTAAAAGAAGCTTCATACCACACCAGATCCGATGAATGTGCTTTTATGTGCATCTATCAGCCAGAGTAACTTTTTAACATAGCTTCTTCCAATCTGCACTCACAGATAATCTGTGTGCTTGTGTATGTGTGTGTGTGTGTGTGTGTGTGTGTGTGTGTGTGTGTGCGCGCGCGCGCGGGCGTGCGTGGGTGCACATGTGTGCACATGCAAGTGCATCTCTCACTGGAGTGTGGCATGACATACATGTCCTTCTGCCATGTGGGTTGCAGGGACCAAACTCAGGTCGTCAGGTTTGACAACAAGTACCTTTACCTGCTGAACTGTTTCACCAGTCCCAGAGTAATTTTTATTTAATGTCTAGATGGTATACTCATTAATATATAAAGATTCACCTCACAGGAAAGTGCAGTCAAGTACCATCTAACATGATCCTTTCTCACTCTGACTTCTTTCTTTTCTCACGTTTTCAAAATTCATTCATGTTCTGAGATGTATTGACACTGTTTATTCTTATTGTTTAATGATAATCTTTTAATGAGTATACCACATGGCATTTATCCATGAATTAGGTAGGCGTTAGGATTGTTTTGTAGTAGGGGAGTAAGGTGGAAACACATACAATAAGGCCAGTTGACAGGACTGGAAACCCTCCCCACCAAGGACATATGTAAGGGACAATGCATGCACAGGAAAAGTGCACTGTATTCAAAATGGGAGAAGGCAGGGACCACAGAAAGGACCCAACAGGCTCACAACTCCAGTGGCTCAAAGACACTCTAGTGTCTCACCTGACCAGCTCTCTGGCTCCCCCGACATTTGGAAATGCTCCCATCACAGGCTGCCTCTACTTCTAACACTTCCAAGTATCCCAGCTCCAGCTATTTGCTTGGGGACACAATTACCTGGAAATTCCATGTATCTGTATGTACATATTGGTTTCTCCTGTTAGCCACTGGGGACACTGCCTGCTGTGAACATAAATATGCACGTATAAATTTTTGTACGACATATGTTTTCACTTCTCTGAGGCACATAACTATGAGTAGAAGCATTAGGTTCTGTGGTCATTCTACGGTTCGCTTAGTGGCTGGAGCACTTTGTTTCCTCACCAAGGGAGCATTAAGGTTCCACTTCTCTGCATCCTTTCCAAGAGTTGTTACGATCTGTGGTTTTCATTCTAGCTACACTCATACATATATGAACTGTTCCCTCTCTGTAGTTTCCACTTGCAATCCCCTGGTGGCTAACGTGCTCAATTCCGTGGGCTCATTAGCCATTTTGTACCTGCTTTTGAGAAGTGTCTGTTCAGACCTTTACCCATTTTTAATTGGGTAGTTTATCATTTCATTATGGAGCTACAAAAGCAAAGCTAAGTATCTCAAGCAAGGCCAAGACTGAAAAGAAAAATCAGATAATCTTACTGTGGCATGGTAGCTTGCAAAATTTGAAAACTCTCAGAGATTCAGTCATCAGTCACTTTCAGTAATCCTTGTGCCTTGCACGGTAACCAAAAGAACAGGGAGTTAAATATTTTGAAGAACATATGAAAATTCAGGAAATAAAAGAAAGAACCATAATCAGGTCAAATGGAAACACTGTGTTGAGAACTCAGTAAGTACAAACACTAACAACTGCATACAATATTGTGAGTCCACTCAAAACAGAGGAAGGGTTACGTGGAGGAAAAGGAGGGAAGATGCTCGCCTGTTCCACAGAGTGAGTTTCAGGACAGCCTGAGCTCTTACACAGAGAGACCCTGTCTCAAAGAACAAAATGAAACAAAACAAAACACAACAAGGCGCCTACCTAAACGTAGGTCTGTTGCTTCGTTGTTCACTTAAGATGTGTGTCGCCCAGAGAGAGACCACATGCCTGACACTTTCTAGCAGACTCATTGGTACCACTGAATGTGCCTGGAGATTTTGTCAGCCCCAGCTCACTAGCTCCCTTCTGAAGATGGCTTCACATTAGTTGGCACCTAAATTACCTTTTTTTTCACTTAACAAAAGTAAGGATACATGATGCTTGCATCTAAAAATCACTAAAAGTGCTGACAAAATCATGTCCTTTTAATGAGAGTTGTGTGATACTGTTTCTGAATATTCATTTAAAAATGTGACTCATAAAATGTAAATATAAGTTTCACTGAAGAGCCCAGAAGTTTCAGGGCACAATGACATAGTAATTTAAGCAATAAAAATAACTAGACTAACAGAATACAACTGTGTGGGCTTGTACACACATCACCTATGGGTAGACTAATATTTTTAGGTTTTCAGAAATTGAGGAGATTAGAGTGAGGACTCTGAACACAGAATACATAAGAGCAGAAGTGGTTGATCACTGTTCCCAAACTTCGCAAACTCAGGTAAACGTGACCCTGACAAAATAACAACTTCATGCAGGAAACCAAAGTCTACGCTCCATTGTGTGTAACAGAACAGGCACGTGCAGGTTAGCACTCTGCTTCTAGGAAAGGAGGCAGATGTCTAGCTAGCCTAAGCTCAGAAAAGGGAATGAAGTGGCTGTGTCTGAGCACAAAGAGCAGAGGTACAAATGAGGGTGAACAGGAGCGAGGGCCTGACACCAGGAAGCCCGCTGCCTGTCCCACACCGCTGCCTCTCTCGGAGCACTAGTGTATTTCCTTCCTATCACTGCTTTCTCTTCTTGGTATGGACTATGGCCTCTGAAAGAGATTCATAATGTTTCAATCAAATAATCAAAACATTAAAAACAGGGTTTTTTCCCTTCTACTTTTAGTTTGAATATTCCAATCAAGAGGAACTTAAGAATGGCCTTGCCCCATGTCTTGAAACTATACCTGTTTGTGAGGCACCAGGCAAGGCTGGGCACAGTTACAAAGCTGGCCATGTAGGTCAGGCCCTGATGCATGTCAGGTCATGTAGGTCAGGCCCTGCTGCTTCTCAGGTCATGTAGGTCCATGAAACAAGTGACAGGAAACCCCCATTCATACCAACTACAATTTAGTGACAGTAGCAAATGAAGCAGAGAACTAAAAATATAATAACCATTTAGGGTGCGATACAGGTACTGAAAGGAAAGCATTTGTTCTCAACTCATAACTCCTGCACACATACTATAGCAAAGGGGAAAGGTAAGCTCACTGTACTTGGATGTGTCATAGGCTAAGCCAAGCAGACACTCGTGCAAATACGATGACAACTAAGCCAGTCACATGTTCTTACTCTTGGGAACAACCTGATAAACAACATGCAGAAGGAATGATGTACCTTGGCTCATTGTTTCAGACATTCCAATCCTTGGCTGGCAGCTCCACTGCTCTCTGGACGATGGTAAGGCATAGCACCACGGTGGATGGGTATGATGAAGCCAAACCATTCATGTTACTGTTCCAGGAAGCAGAAAGGGGCCAGAGGCAAGTTACACCCTTCAAAGACACATCCAGGGACTTACTTCCTCAAACCAACTCCATCTACTTCCTAACAGTCCATTCAACTACAAACTCATCAATGAACTAATCCATTAATGAAATGAGCACATTCCTGATCCAAACACCTTTTCATAGCACCACCAGCTGGAATAAGCTTTCAATGTATGAGCCTTGGGAACCATTTGATATCTACTCCATGACAACACTGTCCTAAAACAATAAAATTAACAGGTTGCAATGACAGAATGACAAGAGAGGACCTCTTCAAGTTCGGGAATACTTGATCTCTAGTAAATAAATAAATTCTCTAAATAAATGAAGAGGGTCCACAGGCACACCCCATAGCCCACAGAGAAGGGGGAACAGGAGGCTTTAGGTGGAGAAGAAATAGGGCAGAAATGGCCTAAGCATATAAGAGCCACAAAAATAAGGCCAACATAACACAAATCTACAAAATAAATACTGTAACTCAGAAGACAGTTCTAGAGGGAACAGAGCCCTTCAAGAAGCACTCTATAACTCACAGGAAAGAGAGCTGGATATTTCATTCCCAAAGAATCTATGTCATTCAAGGGTTGGTGGAGAGTAGACAGATAGTATTTGTTTTCAAAAAAGGATTATTAAATCTGCTGACTAGAGAAGAGTGAGAAAGGGCCACAGTTTAATGGGAATGAGGGTCCACAGCTGTCCTCTGCATAAGCAGCCAAGCCACACCCACAGAGGAATACCTTTAATTACCCAGAAACCAATAGTCTTATTCGATTCCTAGTGAGTTTGCATTCCTCCTTAGTAAGTCTATATTAAAAATGGAAGATTATCTGTGAAATCACATATTGAGTCTAACATAAGCTATGGCAAGTGGTATAGGTCCTAAGGAAAGAGTAGGTCTTTTCTCATTTATTTCCTGTAATCATCTAATAAAAAGGGTCAAAATTCAGGAATTTTGAAAACTAAAAAAATAGAGGCCATGGTATGTACTCTCTTATAAGTAGATATTAACCATATAACACAGGATAACCATCCTACAACCAACACACCCAAACAGATAGGAACTTAGCTTAACCATACTATGAAAAATTCTACCCAGCAGCAAGTCATGGACCCTATTGCTTGTGAGTGGAATACCTTACCCTAGATAGAGTGTCATATCAAGCCTAAGTACAAGACGAAGCTCTTAGCCCTCTGATGTGACTGATGAACTGAGGGGGGTTGACATGAAGGGACTCCCCTCATCTGAGGAGAAGAAGAGGAGAGAGACTAGAAAGAGGTAGGGGGGAAGGAGGGAGGGACCAGGAGGGAAGGAGGAGGGGACTATAATCAAGATGTAACTTGAAAAAAAATTAATTAATTTAAAAAAACAGTTAACTAAGCATAAAAATATAAAAATAAAAAGTAATATAAAAAATTAGAGCCAAAAAATTTGATCTAAGGAAGAAAAACAAGTTCCTAAACTATTGCAACAACATTTTCTAAGAAAAATAAACTTGAACTTCAGCAAAACATTTGCTAACTCTATTTGTCAAACCAAAGATCTGTGGACCCCAAGGATAAAGCTCTGTGTAGAACAGCAGCCCATATTCTCGGCCAATCGCTATACAACATAAAAAAATACTGGACATATCCTTGAGATGTCCTTCTTTCTGATTTCCTTGTTATCTTTATCTACTAAGATTTATAAATAATCAAGTTAATCAATTTATAAATAAAATCGGAAAACTCAGAAAATCTAAACAAATATTTTCTACATACTTTAAATCTTTTCTTATAGTTTGCTCCAAAAGGTACAAATTGTCTGCATTGTAAAGTGTCTACCAGGATTTTTTTTTTTTGAAGTGGGGAAGGGTATTTGGGGGTGTTTTTTGAGACAAAGTTTTCTCTATGTAGTCCTGGCTGTCCTGGAACTTATTATGTAGACCAGGCTGGCTTCAAACTCACTGAATTCTTATCTCTACCTCCTGAGTGCTAGGTTTAAAAGCATATACCACCATTCCACAGCTTCAGTAATTTTTAATATATAAAATATTTTTGAAAATAATATAATATATGTGTTTCACTTTACAATCATTATTTTGAACTCTCCAGAGAATCCTCAACAACCTTCACAATCAGACTACAGGCAACTCTCTCATAAATAACCTTGACAGATAGAATAACATCTGATACAGATTACTCTCCTGGATGGTGTTGTCCAAGCATAGACAGAACCTCTGGAGCACAGGACTAAGGATAGATAGCTACATATTGCTCCATATATAAAGTGTCTGAAGCCATAAAGAACAAGTAATTAAAACTGTCACATTATCACTGCTAGGAAACAGAGCATCTTGCCACACTGTATGCAGGATCGATATGGTAGAACATGACAAAACATTTAGCATTCATGTGAGCCAAGCCCTTAACATGCTTTGTAATTTCTCTAAAATACAACACAAAACCATCTTGAAGCATGTTTTAGCTATGAAGTAGAATGTTCATAAGTGAGAAAATATGTATAAGGCCATTGGTGCAATCTCTAGCATCACAAAACAAATCAAATTATTCTGAATACTTTTGTTCCTGAAACTGGATTGTATGTCTTTTCTTTCTTCTCTGACTCTCAGTGGACAAATAAGTCAAAGAGGAAAAAAAGGAAAAGAAAAAAAAAAAGAGAAAGAGGGGGGGACTCCTGTCATTTGGCAATAGATGGTCAGTTTCCTTCCTCCTTCAGCCTTTCCAAAAGATGGTGCCAATCAAACATGGTAGGGTGGGCAAAAGATTCCATCAGTACAAAATGACAGCATTCCTGAGGAGAAGTCCACAAAGGAATCAAACTGCTATAAAAAGAAAGGAGAGTGCTCACTCTGCAACAACAAAAATGCATATATATATATGTATATATATATGAGACCCATGAAAAAATATTGTATACTCACTACCAAATCAAAGAAAGATTTTCTGAAGAACTTACATTCTAGAACTTGATTCAGGCTTGCAGCAACAGAAATGTCTTGACTCATGCCTAAATCTAACAACACAGCAAAGCTATTTTTTTTTTCAAAAGTAAGGATGTAATACCCTTTTCCAAATGTCTTATTCTATAACTTAATTGCTCTTATAAGAAGCAAGGAAAGACAAATGTAAACTATAAATCACAGAGGAAAATCTAACATAATGGTGAAATAGTGTCCAAAAGCTGATACCCTTTTTGCATTAAAATATTCAGGGCTAATTATGATTTTAGCACTTGTTTTTTATCCTTGCTTTGTTCACTGGCCAAACTTAAACACTTCTCATCTCCTTCAATGAAAGTAGAGCTATTATGTTTCTGGAAGCATGGGCAGGGTTCCTCAAAGCCTAATTTTAAGGTCTTAATTGGCTGAGGCAATGGGAGACCATACAAAGCCCACTTCACAGAGAGGGGCAGGATTGCCAGGTCAGTTGAGAACAGTTGAAGAGCTAACTGGAAGCTATTGTTGAAATCTTGCAGAGTTTTCTGGGAAGTTTTACCAAGCAGTAACTTACAGAAAATGGAAGCAAACCATCTTCTACCACAGTGCTGACCCACAGTGGCTGAGCTGTACAGCAGGGTGATTAAAACGATAGAAAGGTTACTTTCACGTAACCACACCTCACCAAGCCAGGAGGGCTGAATGAAGACAGAGTGCCACTTTCGCTTCTGTAACGTATATTGATTTTAGAGGGTCTAAGATTCTATTGCCTCATAACCTCTTGGGTCCCAAGTACCAAGGCTGCTACACTTGCTGAACCTTCTCCCCATCCAGTGTCATGAGACCTGTCTCCTACTTTTACATGGGAAATTTTGAAAAGAAATTCATCATCAATCCACTCATCTCGCAACCCAACATCTGTGGTTCTGCACAATAATTAACACATCAAATTATCTTGATCCACAAGCAGCGTAATGCTTAATAATATAACCATCATTAATCATTAATAATATGCATGATAATAAAAAGAACTTCAGTAAATTGATTTCTTTGTCATCAACTCTAATTACTGGTAACAAATTGCACAAACAAACAAAACACACCAATTTTTATCTGGGTAATTTAGAATCTATGGAAAAGAAAAAGACTGAAAATTAAGCTGTGAAAACCTTTTATATTATCTTATGTTCACATTGACAATAAAGACATACTAAAAAAAATTAAGTTAAATTAAATGGCACCTTAGACATTTGAGTTCCCAGTAAGGATTACACCGCTGATTCCCAATAATCACTTAGTAGGCCAACAGAGAATTCAGTTGCTACCATTTCAAAAAGAAAGCATAAATTTGTTTCATTTTACTATTACAAAAGAACTACAATGTTAACCTAAGTATTCCTGTGGTTGTCCTTTTTTTTTTTTTTTTAGTTTTTAGGATGGGTTCCCACAAAATTGATCTTTCCTAATTTTATAATCTAGTTCTTTCCACCTTGCTCTCTGTGTCAGTACTGAGAAAAAAAGGGGGTGCTGCTTCTTATTAAATTCTACCTCAAGCAGTCTGTATTATAGCCAATTGTGTTGTAGCATGTCTATCTGTCTGTCTGTCTGTCTGTCTTCTCTGTGGGTCATTGAAATTCAATTAAGTCTGAGTTTCCTCTAGTTTATTATCTTCCTAAAACTTTTTATTGCTGAAAATTTATTCTTTATTATCTACTATTCCATAATACAAGTTTCCTCAACTCCAAGCCACCAGTAACAGAAAAGATGCACAGCCAGTGAGAACTAAATGCATAATAGGAACAACATCCAATTCCAAGCCCTGAGCTATGTTAGAATTGGGTGCAGCTCATACAGATTAGAGAACCCTGAAATTCAAAGTCTAAAACTCTGAAAGAAAAAGCTGTCTGGAGAAAATGGGCAATACAAAAATATAGAAATCTGAAACAACACTGGTTACATTGACTTACTTTGCACGGAATGATTGAACAGTGATATATTTCACTACCCATGTAGATCTTTCAGAAAGCAAGTAGGGCAAAGGAGACCTACGAAGACCTATATTAGATGTCTCCATAACCACTCTTATCATTTCACTTAGTCTAGTCTGTCAAAAGCAATCTTTAAAAGGGTACAGTGTTGTATGAAGTAATACCCATGGAAAATACCCGAGAGTCATGAAGACCCTTTTTGTAGACAACTAGCACACTTTTCAACTTTCCATCCCAATCCCCAAATCCCCCGGAAGAGATGGCATCTTCCTTCCTTGCTGTATAGAAAAGACTTACTCTCCCATTGTTGTGGCAGCCAAGGCAATGGGAACGTAACATTTTATAATGGAAAACACAGAACACCTTCTTTGTGAATGTCCTTACTTCTGCATTTGGTCATCTCTAGGGCTGCATGAAGACAGAGAGAAGGAACCATGTAGTACGGGGAGAGGGAGGGAGGATTCTTTTATTTCTACTGGAGTTATTTTTTAAGAACAACTCAATATGGATAATATAAGCTTGGAACAGTTATTCCAATTAAAATTATGTTTGCCTCTCTTTGTAAACACTATGAAAAAGACATTTAATGATGTATTAATATTGGTGAATTTAGGGAGTATCTCACAAGAGACAGCAACCTTTCTCTCATCTTCATGTTGTCCTTTAAAGGGTTTTATTTATTACTCCCTCTCCCTATCCCTCTACTGAAAGAAGGTCTTACTGTGTAGCTCTGGATGATCTGGAATTCACTATATAGATGAGGCTGGCAGATGGCCGAGATCCTCCAGCCTCTCCCTCTGTCCCCCAAATGCTGGGATTAAAAGTGCATGCCATTAATTTTCTGGCTAATCATTCTGCACTTTAAACGCACAACAAAAGACACAGCTTTGGGTGAAAGATTGGGAAGCAATGATCACTTCCATGGTCAAGGAATAGATAAGGCAGGGTTCAGTTGGTCTCTGGTTTGGGATAAAGCTATACATACCATGAAATTTGAATTTACTTTATTAATTGAACCCTGATATTCCTGTAAGCTATTCAAAGTTATCACACATTAAAATAATATGAAAGGAAGTTAATGTCCAAAAGGAAAAAGAATTAAGTTTTCTTGACAAGCATTTCTATTGGTTGTCATGACATAATTTGGTAAATAATCGAAATGGGTAAGTGTGGCTGGACCAATTAATAATGGCCAATAAAACAAAACTCAACTGGGATCTCACTGATAATCTATGTGATAAAGAAAAGGCCTACAATGGGTGGCCCTTCCTTGGTCTCTGTCCCAAAACTGAATTCTAGGACACTATCCTCTGTTCAGCTATCAAACAGAAATTTCAGAAATAGCACAGAGAAATCTCACATAGAATTCAGTTCGTAAGAGTGGGGACAGAGAAACAGAGATCTGAAAAACAAAACAAACAAACAAAACTCACAAAACCTGAGCTAACCATTTGTATACAGGTAGGAAGACATGAAACTCTGTTAATTGAGTGTTTTATAAAACAATGCTTTAAACAGCATATCAGCTCTGAAACACTGAAAATAAAAAACGGATTGTCTCTCTAGTGTGTAACTCATTCACAAGCCACACATAAAGGCCAAGTAATTATGAATTGTATACCAGACTCATTATTAAGCATGCACTATGCTCTGGATATCTACCACACTGCCGTAATATCATTTGGAAGCAATCAATATCCTGCACTCTTACTTAAAGTCCTCTCATCCCAGCACTAAAGCTGAGGAAGAATGATACAGGTTTGAAGCCAGGATAGTCTACAGATCAGTGTCACAGGCTGTAGAGCTACATAGTGAGGCACTGACTCCAGAAACAAAAGGCAGTGGGGAGAGAGGGAGGGAGTTATGTGGAAATCCAGTGGCTATCTCAGATTCCTTCTATCATTTTTTACAAGAGATCATTCTATCTATTCTGCACTGCCTGTTTTGAGACAATGTACACATTCATTCTTTTTGTGCTACACAAAGTCAAGATCATTTAGTTCCACTCACAAATTCTGAGAAACTAACAGTCAAAATAAAGAAAACACTATACATATTATTGCCATAAGTCAATGTGCGGAAAAGAACAGCATGTTCAAAGAGCTACAGAATCCACAGAAGTAGAGTGTGGGAGGGCGGGACTGAGAGGAGTGGAAAGAGGGCACTGTGATGGAGATGTAACCTGAAGTAAGAAATAAACAACAAAAAAAAGAGAAGCCATTGAAAAATGTTTATAACTCCTTGAAACTTGATTTTTTTCAAGATTAATTTCCCTGCCTTTACTCTTGATCCCACACACTATTATCTTATTTTCTGTTTCCTTTTCAACCTTTATATTCATAATTTCTTCCAGTCAATGTTTATATTTACACTGAAGTCCTTCTATGCTTATAAATTCAGCCAAAATAACCATATAAAAGTTATTTCCATTATGCTTTTATGTACTAAGACAATCTTAAACATCTACACAGTTTTAATATTGTGTGCATTCCTAACATTTAAGTATTTTGAAAATACCTCCCATTTACAAGGAAGGCAACTCAAATTATAAAACAAAATGGGGCCAGAGTTACCACTATCAAAAGTATAGTACCCTTAATAAGTCAGGAATCTCTTAGAGAATACTGTCATGAAGAAAACAAAATGTCAATCATGTGGCTCTTGCTACTGGGTGATGGAACAGAGAACTGAAATACCAGGAAAGACAGATATTCCTGAATGTCACTAAAGAATGGAAACCATGTCATCCAAATTACCTAAACATCTGATTCAATCTTCCATGATGGTACTGTTTAATAAATATGAAGGAAACATCAACACAGGAAGAAATTTGGGTTAGTACCCAGATATCATCTCTTTGAAAATCTAAAATATAACAGGCACTTATGCTTCCTTTTTAAATTACAGTTTTTGTTTCACTAAATATCGATATTATTCCAGCTCTAATAATGCTATTTCATTCATTTACTTGTCCATTTTCTGACTCAAAATACTTGGCATGCCTACTGTACTGTGCTTTAGGCACTGGAAGTAGAACACTATACAAACATTTACAAACAACTTCCTTCCTGAAACCTCCATGTTTACATATATCCATGTGAGTGGATATATTACCCACCCAATGCATGTCTTAACTGTATATGCTGGACATTCACTGAGAAGAGAAAGGTGAGTTACCTGGCCAAGGACTGTAGATATTTGCCCCAAATGCAGCCACTATTACAAAGACAAAACTCCTAGTCATTGAGTTGAACACACACATGCACACGCATACACATATACACACAAAAGGAAAGCAGGTGTTGTTTATTTCCTCTAGTGCCTGCCACTAGGATTCCTGGTTAACAGACATTTACTAAAAACAAACTGAGAAATTATCTTCTGTTCCAAAGGTCTTACTTTCTCATAGGCTATGAAATAATCTCCTTCCTCATATCTTAGTAGTAGTTTTCCTTTTAAAGCTTTGTGTACAAATATTTTCAGTTTTGGATTTCAGATGCTCATTAATCCTTATGCAAAGAGATGATCACGGGATCAAATACTATTTACTGACAGTAAAGCTGAGCTGTAATCTAGTGTAAACTACATCAAGTATAGAAAATTCATACAGCTTGATCTCAAGCTTCCTTAGCCTTGAGATCAAAGGTGTTATTGTCCTGTCATTAAGAAAAACTAGAAGCACATCTGTGACATCTCCTGTAGCCACAGCCAACAATACTCAGCTGACAGTTGTCTGTGTGGCCTGGATGTGCAAGTCTCCACAATAACACTATTAAGATACGATTTCTCCTTTAACACTCAATCAATCCTTCCAGGCACATAAAAATGGAACTAAAGTTACTTTTTAAAGGAACATTCTGTGCAGGGACTATCATGTGTTAAGTTTCAGCTTCTCTCAGGGGGCACTACAATAAGCTTCCTGTGATTTGTAGTAAAGTTCATCAATAAGGTGAGAAGACAATAGCTTAAGGACCCAGAGCCTGACCTCACAGGTCTTCGGCATCATTTCCTGCTATGATGTATGCTACTATACATTTACTTTTCTAAGTCATTTGTGTAGCATTTGATTCTGCCATCATTCTTCCAGACTCTGCCTTTCTTAGTCCATCACTCTTGCCAGTGAGCTTCCACCTCCATATATACATGCGTCTACTCATATCCACGTTCTGCCACAGCGGCCAGTATGACATAAGCTGAACAGAGACCTTTTTCCTTTGGTATATTCTTACCACCAGGGAAAGATATACGTAATACAAAACAAGTACTTGTTGAATGAATAGATATTTTACTTCAGTCTTTTTATGGGGGAGAAGAGAGTATCTTACCAAGTCAATTCTTGCACACATCCCATAGATATACACCAAAAGCCCAAAAGAGGACACGGTGGCCAAAAGAAATTTCTCAGGACTCGTTTGCTCTTATAGTCTCACCAGTGAAGAAAGAGGAGAAGACAAGAAGCAAGGAAAGAAAAAAATCGGGGAAAAGTCTGAAGTGAAGAGTACCGGTCTTCTTTTTCCAACCCTGCAATCCCATGAAGGCAGAGGAGGAGCAGAGGGAGCACAATGCGGGACTCACCTCTCTTCTCCTGGTGGAACTCCTCCAGAAGCTGCTCTTGCCTCTCAATGTGCTCAAACAGACACTGCAACTCGGACTCCTTGTGCTCCGTCAGATCCTTGAGCTCCTGCCTGCAGAGCACCAGCTGCTGCCGCACGGTCTTCTCTCTGTTCTCTCTCTCTCTCAGTTCCTCACACAGCCACTGCAGTTTGGTCTAAAATAAAGAAGACATTTATATCTACTTATTAGAAAGCAAAATAAAAGGTCAGAAGATAGCAGCCTAAGAGTCAAAAGAGTAGTAACATTACAATAATCACAACAAATACAGAGAAAGTAAAGCACAATTTAAACCTTTTATTTGCTTTAAAGTTTATAGCAGGTAAGTGGTATTTCCAGAATTAACCTATGAAAGTCAAAGACTTTTATAAAATACTCAGTGCACTTCATTATATTTTAAATGACAACACTATAGTAGAGTTTGGCTAGTTAAATTTCCAACCATGACTTTAAAGTTTAAAACACCTCAAAATAAAACTATTTGAATTTAGAGATGAGGGTGAATGAATATGTTCATAGTTACAATGACTAGAAATACACAGCACCATATATCCTACAAATCAAATCGATGGAAAGATTATAGGCAGGAAGAGTAACATCAACAGTTGCATATAATTATGAAGGTAAGTTAATCCCTGCAACTCTTTTTCAAAGACTCTAACCTCACCCACCTTCAACATTCAGACATCTCAAGAGAAAGCAAAAGAAATATACTCTTCTGCATTAATATAAATGACTCTGTAATGTGTAAAGAATTTCCAAGATAGGCCGTCCAACAAGCCTAGCTGTCTTTCAATGCAGTCTTTAACATAGGCAGAGGCAAGCTAGGTGAAGCATCTAATAAAAGTGAAAAATCTGGCTCAGTAGGGAAGAAACAACTGCTAGTGTACACGTGCAGATGCTGAAATCCTGAGGGTCTGCTGATGCAAAGGCACATGATACACATTTCTGCTTTGCAAAACTATCAGAGTTGCACAAAAGGCCTGACACAGAGTTACCATATAACCCAGAAATTCTGAGTAGAGTAGATAAAGGAAACCCATGAGAAAGTCATAGAAGAATGCTCAAAGCAGCATATTGACAACAGGTCCATCAAATGACAAATGGGGGAATAAAATGGGACTGTACAAGCAACTAAATATGATATGGCAACAGAAGCAAGCCAAACACAACAGGAAACAAAGTGGGTAACCGTGGAAACAATGTCATTCTACATGAAAAAGGCAATCACAAAAGAGCATGCTTGTATGAGTCCATTTATTTCCCATGCACAATAAACAACTCAATTGCGACAGGGTGGTTAGTGGTTGAGCAGGATGGGAGCTGGTGAAAGGTAGGCTGGGAAGTGACAGTGGAAAGTTCTGATTTTCTTTCTAGATGCAATAGTACTCTAAACGTGTCCTGATGGCTATACAACTCTATAAACATATTAAATATACTTAGCATACCTCAACTGAGCTAGTGTGTGTGTATGCATGTGAGTCTGTGTGTATGTACACACATATACACATGCATGCATGGACGTGTAGGAGGGCATCATACACAATTATGTCACGTTATATTTATGGAGGTTAGAAGTCAATGTCAGCTACCTTCCTTTACTGCTCTCTACTTTTTGAAAAATGTTCTCACTGAACCAGGAGCTCACTGATTAAATGACATTAGCTGGACAGCATGCTTGAGGATCCTTGTTTCTACCTGCTCAGTGCTAGAATTACAGGTGTATCCCACCAAGCCCAGCTTTTGTCTTGGATACTGGGGGTCTGAACATAGGCTCTCATGCTTGTACAGAAAACACATTAATGAACCAGCAATCTATTAATTAAGCAACAACAACAACAAAAAAAAAGGCATATAATGTTACAGAGGCAAAGGAAACCCTGAATAAATAAGATCAGACTCTAAGTACATACTATGCAGTCTGTGGGCCAGTCTTATCTGGCTATCACTGAATAAAAATAAAAGGTATAATGGGTTCGTTTTCTTTAATGAATTAGTAAGGACTCTTAAGGGAAATGCAGATCAGCCTGGCACCCAGCAGCCCATAGCCCTGATCAACCATTGAGAGGGCACTCTAGAAAGCCCAGGAAATTGAAAGGAGCTTGTACCTTGGCATAGCTTGGATGCTAGAAAGACCTGGGCCAAGATGCACAGAGCCCAGTTGAGGCCACAGCCCCATGAGAAACACAGTTAGTACCTGGTTAAGGGGCAGACAAAAGTCTCATTTTGAAGCCTGCAGATGCTGCCTCTCTTCAAAAGATGTTGAGTGAGACCGAAGTGGATGGAACCCAGATTGGACTGAGACCTGAGGACCGTGCCCAGTGGAGGGACATGGATATAAAGCCTCAGAAGTCACAGAAACCACCAGAGATTGCAAGAGGTCACAAGAGCCCTCCAGAACACCAAAGACCACAAGACCATATCCTATATAAGTCAGGGAGCCCCACGTGAAGACCCCAAGCACCCATGGACCAGAGAGTGGAGCACACTGGGGAGAAGTGCTAAGCATATGCCATCTGCCCTGATGTCATGCTAATATAGCACAACCCTTGAGGCAATAAGCAATAGGGGAAGAAAACCCTCAAAATGGGACTCTTGCCATGAGCCAGCTCAAGAAGGCCAAGAGAAGCCACAGAGATGAACGATGGCAGCAAAAGCAGAGCAGCCTAAGATGCGCTAGCGAATGAGCGAAGCATGAGTGATCTCGGACTGTGAAGAGACCTCAAGAGATAAGAGGCTACATCTCTGAGGAGGCCAGGGACCCGCTATAAGGCTTAAAGTCTTCCAGACCTAGAAGCTAAACACTAAGTCAACCCCAGACTGGGCAGCGAGGCCAATAGGAAGCACCAAATCAGTGGACAGTGGCAATGCTAGGCCCAGAGGAAGCTGAGCCAAGCAGAAGACAGGACTGCCTGCAGTAACTTCCAGGCTGACCTACATTTCCCTTAAGAGTCCTTACTAATTCATTAAAGAAAACTAACACATTACAAGAAGTCCCTTAACTTCAGCTGGTCTGTAGAATCCAAGTATGACTAAAGAAATTAATAAAGCCTGCCTTACTTTCTAACATGTCATTTAAAAACATTCTTGCAAATACAGAGATATGAAAAGTTCCACAAGGCAGGAGACAAGGAAACATGATCAACTCCTAGCCAGAAAAAAGGAACCATTTCCACGCAGCACTGAGGAAGAACACAGGGTTGGGCTGACACCATTATCTTCATTTGATAGACAAGGGATTGCTCTTTAGAAAATACAATCCCCAGTCGGAAAGTAGCCCATATTGGAGGTTAGAAATTACAGATAGTGTCACAGTTGTAAGCAAATGAAGACAGAATGAGCCAAAAGTTGGCTATTTCAGATCTAATATTTCTTCCAAATTCATAGTAATGTAGAAAAATGAATCAAAACTGGTGAATAAGTTTCGAACTTATTCAAGGGTGAAACAAGAACCCAGGAGCAGTAAAATTTTAGGAATGAGAAGTCAGGGTCAGGCTGGAAAATGAAGATCTTGAGCCAATGAGACACAGAAGCAATGGTGAAGAGCATAAAAGCCTGGAGAACTGAAGATATTAATCATGGTTCAGCAATGGGGACAGCTGAAGTTCTCAAAAACAGATAAGATCATCCAGTGAGACTAAGATACAATACATCGTGTAAGATGTAATGGGCAAATGTTTCAAAATAAAGCAGGAAAGTGACCTTTCAAAGACAAGATGACTTCAGTGATGGAGCCCCAAAGCCAAATACAGGATGACGCTCTCAATGTCAGGGAAGGAAGACTAAGAACACTTTGTAATTTAAAAAGAAGAATCTTCAAAGATGTTTTCTTAACTTAAGATTTTTTGATATCGAGACATGTCAGCTCCTGACAGCACCCCCTATTCTACTCCAAGTAGAAGATGAGCATCGAAGAATCTCCAGTGGGAGATGATTGAATTGGTGGTAAGCCGTTCTCATGGCAAGAAAAACCCCTTGCTTCAACTGTAGACAGACTTCTGTCCAAAAAGGACAAAACTTGGAAGCAGATAAGTCGACAGCCTAGCTCTGCCAAGACAGGGTAGGTAAGTCCTTCATAATTCCTGCTCTACAATCAATGTCTGTCAGAGAAATGGAGCCAAATGGCTGAAGATTGATGCTGTAATGTATGGAGAGAAAATGGGAACTGTCCAGGCAGCCACTGGTATGGCATTTTTCAGTTTTGGAAGCTGCAGGCCCTGCACTTCCTATATAATCAGATATATTTATCCCTCTCAGGTCTCTGAGGTGGTTGAAGAATAGATAGCTAGAGTCTCAGTTAAATTTTGAGTTGTTTAGGAATCAAGAGGGTGTTCTGGATCTAAGAAGATATTTTTAAAATTATGAGGCAAGTTAGCTGAGTTAGATATAGAACTTTAAACACATGGAGATGGTTAGATAGTAGAATGTTAAAGTCAGGTGCCAAATACATATGGACTGGACATTGGGAATGTATGCTAAGCCATATAACTCTTATAATTGTGGCCTATTTATTTCTGTTGTTTTGTATTGTATTTATAGTTATAAGAAAAAGAACCATTTTTTGGGCTGAAAGGGAGAGCTGTTGGGGGGAAAAAAGAAATACCTTAAACTAAAAAAAGAAGGGAAGAGGATGGGGGGTTGAGGGGGAGGAGGGTGGAAGGGTGGGACTGGAGGGGGGAGTAAGGAGGGGATTGTGATTGAGATGTAACTTGAAGAAACAATAAATAAATTATTAAAAAATAATAAAAAAAATAAAAAATAGCTAATTAAATGATAAAAAAAAGAATCCATGACCCAAGTAACTGGAGCTGACTCCATCTAGCCAAAATAGGGCTGGAAAGATGAGTGTCGCACTATTATGGTATAGGAAGAAAGGGAGATCATGATTCAAATTTTATTCTGCTCATTTCTGCAGTACCAGAATATTTAAATTGAAAATGCACTTAAAGTATCATGTAATAAAAGTTCTTCTATGTAATAATATAACTATAATTTCTAGATATATGTCAGTTGGAAAGGAGTCAAACACTAAATCATTAATTTACTAATGGACAGACTAAAAGAATGCATACACCATTGCTATATCATTCTATATTAAAACCACAGTCTGAATCTATACATTGTACCCCTTTGTTTTTCTTTAACTTCACAAAGACTTATAACTGCTTCAAGCAAAGCATGTGAAAGCTTCTTTGCGCAACAGACCATTACTGGCATGATGCAGTGGAAGAGAAGAATGATTAGATCTAGTTTCTGGAGAAGGTAGCCTGGGAAGCCAAGCCTTTCTGCTGTCTACTCGGCAATGTAAGCACATACAATTTTATCCTTGCAAGGGATTTAGATTTTCAAGAGTTTCTCTAAGAATGCAGTATCTTCACCTGAAATCTTCTGTAGAAAGAGCCAGTGTCAAGACATTGGCACTAGTATGACATCATGCACTCCAAAGGATCTCACAAATGAAACCAAGAAAAAAAGTGAGATGTTTACGTTCTAAAATGATACTGCTGATATATATGTATATGTACACATATAAATTTTTTTACTGGAGTTATGTCATATTGGTGATGATGTACCATATAAGAGCCATGCAAAAACCCCAGCATAGGGCATAGGAAACCTCTCCTCAAGTTGTTGTTAGAGGAATATAACAATGTGCCAAAACAACATGGGCTATTGCTGTCACCTTTAGTTGCCTTATACAACTTGAAGGTAAGAGCCTACTGCTGAAGATTCCACACATTTTGAACACAGGACTTAGAGGAATTAATCTGGAACTGACCTGGAAGACTCCTCTCTGGAGAACAGGCTCTGAGTGTATTGGAAGGTTCTGTGCAAGCTGCCAAGGGAGAGGAGCAATTGGTAGTACTACCCAGCGAAAAAGTTTATGAACCACAATGACTGGACTGGGAAGATATCTTCAATACATATCATCAATAGCACAATAGTGGCATTTTTATCTTGGGGATGGATAACCAACAGCTGTCTCATTGTATTTAAGGCTTGCCCAATAGGAGGGAATTTGTGCCTATTACTGGAAACCTAGTCTATCCATGGCTTGAGAAGTCAAACGCCTCAGAAGAAAACCTACCTCTACCATTATTCTCAAGTAATATAACTTCTAACTCTATTCTAAATACTCACCTTTATAACCACAGATAAGTGTAGTTCTCACTCCTCATAAAAGAAGCTTCTTTATACAATGAATGAAAATTATTGCAGAGATCCACCACTGGTCAAAATGAAGAGGATAAGGGACTGCAGGGGTATCCAACCTCAACTGATACATCTGCAATGTAACCCCTACACAGGTCAGGACACCAGTTGCTAGATGTCCCCTAGGCATGATATGGGAAATGTACCCATCTGATCTCAACAATAGGGTTTCCTGAACAAGACCAGCATACTGAAAACTCCAGTTGAGATGCCAATGTGGACAGCAGAAATTCCACATGGTCCCATACCTAGATGAAGAGCTCCAAGTAGCCTAGAGTTGCTGAGAGAAGAGTTAGTTTCCTCCAGGGATGAGCTCCCACCAACAATGTTGAATCTAAAGTGGTTAACCACAGACACAGGTACATATGAGCAACACTCAATGGACTCAGTAGGTTATATATACATATAATATGTGCACACACACACACACACACACACACAATGATAATAATCACAACAGAGACTACAAATGAGGTGGAGCACAGGAACAGTCTGAGAGGAGAGGGAGAGGAGATGGGAGTGATACAGATAGAGTGCTCATGTACAAAGCCCTCAAAATAAAAGACACCACATCTTATACCTGAACAACAAGAAAGTCACATTTCAGAAGTAAAAATTTCCATTTCTCTTTTCGAATTAATAATCCTAGCAGACACAAATGACCATTCAAAAGTAACACATTTAACAGCTCCACACAACCAATTTGTACTACAAAAATACAAGCAAAACAGAGAAGGGGTTAAGTCCTTGCCTAGGAGAGGCTAGGAAACTACAGCCTTCACACAGCGTTAGTGCCTATGGCACAGCACTTTGAAGCTACAGACTTTTTTTTTTTTTTCAACTAGTTGGCAAATTACTTCACTCAGTAGCATCATGGATTAACCAATGTGCTTAGAAACTGGGGAAGTGGTACAAAAGGCTATCTCATGGTAAGACCACAAAAATTAAATGTTCTGGAAACCAAACTATTTAAATTGCCAATGGAAATACATTAATATTAGTTCTCCAAGAATTAGCCTAAAATCCAGCATTACTCAACATTATAGAAAAGTATTAAATGTCAGAATATTAAATTGATTTATTAGTATGATGATATAACTATAGTATCTTTTAACATAGAATGAAATGAAATAACTTTTTAAACAGGTGAAATCCTCATATGTACAGGATGACATTTAAAAGGGCTAGACCTGAAGTTAAGATGCATTAATAGATAACAAAGGAAAACAGGCTGATGCAAGGTTCGGGGCTCACAGTGGGCCAGAAGCTATACAAGAAGGCTGTGGGAAATGAAAAACAGGAGTCAGCTTTTCAACTTCCTATTAAAAAAAAAAAAAAAAAAAAAAAGACCTCCTATTCTGGGAACAAATCACTGTGAGATAATGCAGGGTTCGATTTGATTGGTTTGCATCAGAGGTGATGAAATCAATCAGCTACCGAAACCAGGCAGGAAAGATGAATAAACTGAGAGGGGAGAAAAATACCATGTTTCTTAAAATGTACTATTCATTCAGGCTGTTGGTATACCATTTTTTCATTTTGAACTACAGATGGATATTTGAAATACAGCATCCCATTCTAAAATCAACTGTAAAAAATATAATAAAAAATTCAGCTAACACTTTCCCTCTCATGGTGTAAGCACCAGTTTTAATGGGGTCAGGCCCAAGTTCTTCTCACCTCCCATGGCCTCCAAGAAAGGAGGACAAGACCCTGGTTTTATCAGACCATCTAACCTGTTAAAGGGAAAATGAATTCCACCTTCTAACAATGCTTCTTCCTCAAACTTTTCAATGCTCAATCACTACCACGCAATAAAACATATTTGAAAAAAAAAATTCTTGCAATCACCACTTGCCAACCTCCATCTAACCTGTTTTTACTCAGTGATCTAATTGCAAATACAGAAACCCAGCCCACACTTCCCTTTCCTGGGTCCATTCAAATCAATCTCATCTCAGTGTCAGACCTCTGTTCACTTGTTTGCATAGTCACTGGCATTTCTGAATGGTGATAACAGAGAAACAACGAATCTATCTTGTCCTGCTAAATTATGGTAAAAATAACAAGGTAACAAAAAGATCATTTCTGAAACAAACAATCGATCCATGAGGTTTCAGTTACAGATTAAATTTCACCCTCTCAAAGCAAGCACTAAAGCAAAAGCCTAAACATGCCTATATTTACAGAGCCATGAGAGAAGTGATGAGAGTCACTTTCTTTTTTTTTTCTTTGTTTTCCTTTATTTTTTTATTTCTTCAAGTTACATCTCAATCGCAGTCCCCTCCATGTTCCCCCTCCAGTCCCACCCTCCCACCCTCAACCCCCCATCCTATTCCCCTTTTTTTTTCTTTTAAGTTTAAGGTATATCTTATTTCCCCCTACAGTTTCCCTTTTCAGTCCAACAAATGGCTCTTTCTCTTATAATAACAAATACAATACAGTACAACAGAGGTAATTAGGCCACAGTTATGAGGGTTATATGGCTTAACGTACATTCCCAATGACCAGTCCATATGCATTTGGTACTTGACTTTAACATTCTACTATCTAAACATCTCCATGAGTTTAAAGGTCTATATCTGACTCAACATTCATACTAACTTGCAACACAATTTTAAAAGTATCTTCTTAGATCTATAACACTCTCTTGACTCCTAAACAACTCAAAATTAAATTATGAGACTCTAGCTATCTGTTCTTCAACCACCTCTGAGACCTGAGAGGGATAAATATATCTGATTTTATAGGAAGTACAGGGCCTGCAGCTTCCCAAACTAAGAAATGACATGCCTGTGGCTGCCTGGACAGTTCCCATTTTCTCTCCATACATTACAACGTTGATCTTCAATCATTTGGCCCCGTTTCTCTGACAGACATTGATTGTAGAGCAGGGGTTATGAAGGACTTACCTACCCTGTCTTGGCAGAGCTAGGCTGTCGACTTACCTGCTTCCAGGTTTTGTTCTTTTTGGACAGCATTCTGTCTACAGTTGGGGCAAGGGGCTTTTCCTACCAAGAGATAGGCTTGCGACTAATTCAATCATCTCCCACTGGAGATTCTTCGATGCTCATCTTCTACTTGGAGTAGAATAGGGGGTGCTGTCAGGAGTTGATATGTCTTGATATACAAAAATCTAAAGTTACGAAAATATCTTTGAATGCCATATTCTGCAGATCTCTTGAGGTTTTTGACGAGGTCCTATCTATCTCTTATATTAGGGTAAGCAGATGTTGCTTGTCTCTTGCCGGTTTATTTCTGATTAGCTTAGAAAGTAACTATAATAGGCTGTCATAGTACCTAACTGAATGACCAGCTTGCATAACCATTAATTTGCATTTCTTAATTATCCTAAACAGTTTATGACAATTAGTAGTAAAAGGCCGAAACATCACATTTCATTTTTTTTCTTTACCTCCTAACCCTTCCATCCCATTTCTCTGGGGTGGGGTGTCCTTATATAACAGTCCCTCATATCAGTTGAGAGGTCGTATGAGGGCCAAGACCCTCTTCATTCATTGGGGATCTACGAAGCAGTACCATCAGTGAAAAGTGTCTCGTTGCCCGGGAGAGAGAACTACTAAACAAACAAATCAATAAGCATACAATAGATAAAAAAGACTAAAATATAGAAAAAATATAACTAATATATAAAAAATAGATAAAGAATAAAAATTAAAAATAAGAAGTCTATGTCCAAGTTCCCTTTGGTGTGTTAGTTGTAGTATCGAAACCTTCTACTATATAGCTAAAATCCTACTATAAGTGAATAGATGCTATATGTGTCCTTCTGAGTCTGGGTTAGTTCACTCAGGAAACTTGGTATAGCTCTGCCTCAGGACCCAGCCATACCACTTCTGGGTATACACCCAAATGCCTCTTCACGGAATCATAAGGAAGTTTCCTCATCTATGTTTATAGCAGCCTTATTTGTAATAGCTAGAAACTGGAAACAACCCAGATGTCCCTCAACCGAAGAATGGGTCAAAAAACTGGTACATCTATACAATGGAATATTATTCAGCTATCAGGAACAATGAAATTATGCAATTTGCAGCCAAATGGATGGAACGAGAGTCACTTTCTAAGGGTAGGACCCTAACTCTGAGCCTGGTGTCCCTCTAAGAGAAGAGTCCGAAACTCTTTCCCATAGGATTAACACGGAAGACAGAGCAAGACATACACAGCGTGGCCTCTACAAACCAGAAAGTTAGCCAAAGTGCCACCTTTATCTTGGACCCACCTCTCCAACTTTGAGAAAATAAATGTCAGCTGTTTGAACAACCAGTCAGTATGTGGCAGTTTGCTATGATAAGCCAAAGAGATGACTATAATGTGACCAATGACTTCAGTTGACTCCTGCAAAGGCTTTATCCTTCTGTCAAGCAAAATTATGATTTGGTTGTACTTAGAGTCTTCATACAAAGTGAATATAAGTATAGACTATATTAATAATCTAAAATAAAATTAAAATTTATGGAAATTTAATCAACCAATAATCAATTATAAGAAATTGTGTTTGTTAGATAAATACCCAGCATCTTCATTAAACATCTTGAAAAAGTGATTTGGAACCCAGACTTTAACCGCTGAAAATTATAATTAGCTGGCAAGGCTATTAATCATACAACAGAAACCTTTCTATTAACCATTCACAGGAGCATTTTACAGATTGCATAATAGACTCATTTATTTAACAACATCAACAAGCAGTGCTAAATAAACCAATATAGGGAATTTGGAAATAAGGAAGTTTTTATGTCTGTAGTTCCAGCTCATAATTAGATGGGAATGTTCATAATTAGATGGGAATATTTATAATTAGATGGGAATATTCATAAGCCACTGGTAAAACTATGACAAGGATCTTTCTATTCTGTGAGAGCCCTCTACTGAGACTTAGCTCAAAGTCTCACTAATACAGCAAAGTCACTAAGTAATGACTCAAAACTCAAAACCAGAGAAAACAGAAAATTCTCATAAAAGATGCTAGCTTATAAAGTCAGCAGTAACACTGGGACCCATAACTTTGCTTCTTTAACTAGTATGCTTCCATCACCAAAACTTGAAAAAAATAATTTTGAAGAAAAAGGTGCTTATGTAAGAACCAGGGGCAGGGGTCAGGGGGGAGGTGGCAAAGTCACCAAAATAAACTGAATTTTATTCATGAAAACCAGACCATGTAATTCAAGTACAAGTCAACTTAAAAAGCAGATTTTTCATGTTTATGTGGTACTATGGATCATACCCAGGGCCACACACAAGCTAGGCAAGTGCTCTACCATTAAGCCATTTTTTACTTTTATTTTGAGACAAAGTCTCACTAAGCAAGGCCTGCTATAACACCTGTGAAAAGCTTAGCAAGGACACAAAACACAGAAGGTCCCCCATGGGGTTTACAGAGCAGAGGAATGACAGGGGACTAGGTGAAAGAGATGGCAGCCAAGAAGGAGGCAACATTCTTTACATATCAAAGGAACAACAAACACTAGACTCAGAGACCATGGAAACCCCAGAACATTCAGGACCCTGCCTTGTGAGGGGCATCAGTTTTCCTTTACTCACTCTCCTAAGAATGAAGCTTAGAGCTGACCAGACAGTGTGATTCAACTTCCTATGCAGCCCCATCCTGTAGTACTTGCCTGCTCTAGAACTGAGATTTCCCTACTGTCTCATCAACAATGTTTTTTCCATTTCCCTTTTCCCTCCATTTATACCTCTGTGTATTTTAACCATCTAAACAGATATTTCAAAATATGGATTCCATTATTAGCTAGTTTTTTATAGAGGACTCTGCTTGACCATTTATTTAGGTATCAATTCTTTCTTGCACTCTTCCAGGTTGACATAAATCAATCTATCAATCAATCAATCAACTACTCAATCTTAGCCTCTATCACTTTCTGACAAGAAAACAGTCATTATTTAAATGTTATCACCAAAATATGGTCCTCATCTATTTAGGCCTATAAATCTTTCAACAATTTCCTTAGATAAACCATCAGTATGCCTCACCCTCCACTCTGATTGGTCTCCCTAATTTCAATCTCACCAGTTAAGCCAGCTCTCACATCACTAGAATGTAATACTTCAATAATACAAACATGACCATGACCCTCCCTTTTTCAAATTCCTTCCTGATTATTCATTAAATACTGATCTGGATCTGAGCTCCTGAAAATGGCCTAAGACGTCTTTTCCAAGAAACCTAGTCCTCATCTCTGCCTGGAGCTTCTTCTCTTCCATTTTTCTACCTCACCCTTTCAGACTCTACTCTGATCAAACCACTGAAGAGTTTGTTTGCAATTAACATGTCCTCTCTGCATGCATGTGCTTCCAGGATCCATAGAACCTTCTGCATACACTCATCAAAGCTCTCTCTGATATGATATGCAACATTTCTGCATGCTCATCTACCTCTTCTAACAAAGTGGGTTCCTCTAGAGCTTATTAATGTTTATGCCACTAGACATAATATAGTATCTAGGACAAAATATTGTTCTCTGCTAAGCAAAGAAAACCACAGCCTCTACATGGCCTACCAGAGTTTACAACAAAAGATCATCCTTAATCTACAGGGACTACTTGCCTGGCATTCTTTACTAGCTATCTCAACTCCCTTCCTGTAAAGTCTTATTGTGATGCTCCATTGGTTATTTTATCTGCAAATCTGGACCAACTCAATTAGACTTCATGTTTATGTCATGTCACCACTGCCCACAAAGTGACAATAATAAAAACCCCACCCAAAGTGCTAGTTCCTCTACAGTTAACACTAACAAAAGAAATTAATTTAGTAGATTTATGAAAACAATTACCAAATGCCCTCTGGGGTCCTTCCAATACTGCAAGATGTCAACATGGACTAGCTGAATAGCAATTCTACTTTCCATATAGTTTTTGTCCCCTGATTTCAGATCTTATCTCTAATACTTATAGAGCTGTCTAGTCATAGTTCATGGACTATACAGGATTGTAGCCCATCAATAACCTAAGCCATCTTTCTAGGAAATAGATTCAATTCTTCCCTAGTCAGTTGGTCAGTATGGTATTTTTTATCATACCCTTTACACTGTAGACAGAACAGTTGTCTCTTGCAGTATTAAAGCTGGTCTGATCAGGGGTTCAATCCCATTAAATGATAAGGGAAAACTGCTCACTAGCTCCCAAATTAAAGAGCTATGATTAAGAGTCACCTCTTCCTCTCATAATTTAGCTGAACTATAGCAGTGAAAGCTTTCTGTTGAGAAATGATAAAGATTTTAACTTGAAAGAAAATTCTAAGTACATTGCTCTTGTTGTCAGAACTGCAGAGTTAGGGAAAAGAAAGAGAGAAATGTTAAATTACTGCACAGCACAAGTTCCCAGCCAACGAATCCTGAGATACCAAAATATGTACACTCTACATTTCCTATGCAAGAGGCAAAAACATAAATTTGCATCTATTTCTACCAAAAATGGTTCAGATGCACAGGCTTGATGTTTTTGAAGAAGTGGAGAGAATTTTATACAGTGAAGTAAATCCTGTGTTCTTTCACATTTTTTTTTCTTACTCTCCTGCCTAATGTACAGCTGACCCTCGAGAGGGCTCCATTGTCACGGCACTGCTCTCCAGCAGTGACCTAGAGCAGAGCCCACTTTGCATCCTCAGCAGCAATTATTCACAGATCACCACGTTCTGGCCACTGTATCACCCATAATTACCTAATTGACCTCAACAGGGATTTTATTTTTAATTTTATGTGTATGAATGGTTTGCCTCTGAGTATGTCTGTGTACCACTTGTGTTCCTGGTGTCCCCAGAAACCAGAAAAGGCCTTTAGAGCCAGTGTAACAGGACTTACAGATGGTTGTGAGCTGCCATGTGGATGCTAGGAACCAAACTCAGGTCCTCTCGAAGAAGAGTCAGTACTTTTAACTGCTGATCCGTCTCTCCAGCCTTCACTTAGTTTTTGTGAGACCAAATGTAAGTGTTGACTCCTTGCAGTAGCTTATTATGACACACTTGCTGCAATCTGTCCCACCATCTTTCTAGCACAAACATCAGTTACTTCTTATTTTCCAATGTTCCTTTGTCAATGTCTTCAAACAGCTACAACAACATAACACACTTCAAAGAATGTTTTGGAATCCATTTATACCTCAGTATTAGCCCTGAGACAACAGAGTCATGGTGACTGACGCAAAAACTTACACAACAAATAAATGTTGGCTGAATAAACAAAGACTCTGATGACAACACACACAGAGGTAACACATTACTCTTGAGTCAGATGGAAAGCAACATGGTCATTCGTTCTTTACATGTCAGTGAATATGTTACTTTCTTCACTTTTCTCATGTTTTTGAACAAGCATAATAGGAATGGGGAGTGTAGTCCAGTGGCACATACAATGCATAAAGTCCTAGATTCAATCACAGCAATCAATCAATCAACCAACAAACAAACAAACAGATTTAAAAGTCTCTTTATACAGTAAACTAGAAAATTGGAAGTATAATTAGTCCAGTTTATACTACAGGTGGTTTATATTACGAAATGCAAAATGAAATAAAAAATTTAGATAGGAGTATCTTAAAGTTGAAAAAATATTCTATAAGAGCTGAAAGTGCATAGGACTAATATTCATATATTTTATCATATAATTTAATTTGCAAATTGCTCTAACATATAAAAGTAGTTGTTATATATCCCATACTGAAAAGTAATAGAAGAAACAGAAAAGAAATTGAGGGAGTGAGTGACACCTCATATGCATGTATGAAATTTTCAGACAATAAAAAGTAACTTTTGATAATTTGAAACTGTTTTGTTGATGAATGACGACACAGAGAAATTATCTTTAGGACATAAAATAGACCCTTCTCATCTTGTAAACAACAACCCAGGGAGTAAAAGGATTTGCTTGAGACAAGCAGAGTCAGCAGGCTGTATAAGCTTACACAGAAGAATAAAGATGTATTTAATAAATGTTTAAAATAAACATGAATTCTAGCTATTCTAGCCTTTAGACACTTCCAGAGAGATTCTCAACTTAATAAAAGTCAAAAGAATTTGTTTCTGTTAAAATCTGGTTCATAGGCTGGAGAGATGGCTTAGCAGTTAAGAGCACTAACTGCTCTTCTAAAGGACCTGGGTTCAAATCCCAGCACCCACGTGGCAGTTCACAGCTGTCTGTAATTGCCAAACGTGGTGGCACACGCCTTTAATCCTAGCACTGGGAGGCAGAGATAGGCAGATCTCTGTGAGTGAGTAGGCCAGCCTGGTCTACAAAGTGAGTCCAGGATAGCCAGAGATACACAAACGAAACCCTTTCTCGAAAAACCAAAAAATTAAAAAAAAATCTGGTTCATAATTTAAAATTTTTATCATCTTTTATTTTCTAATTCTTTGCCTATAGTAAATGTGAATATGAAATGTGAAAAAAAATAAGTTTAGATTAAAGGAACTCTTCTCTGGCAACCAAGTGTTACATCTTTTTTTGTTGGTTTGTTTTGTTTTTTGAGACAGGATTTATCTGTGTAACAGCCCTGGCTATCTTAGACTTGCTTTGTAGACCAGGCTGCCCTCAAACTCACAGAGCTCTGCCGGCCTCTGCCTCCCGAGTGCTGGAATCAAAGGCATGCGCCACCATGCCCGGCATGGGTTATATCTTTATATTCTCAGTTATACAACATGATACATAGTTGAACTAGGTGTAGTGATGCACTCAGGAGTCAGAGGTGGATAGATCTCTGTGGGTTCAAGGCCACCCTACTCTACACAGCGAACTCCACTCCAGCAGGGCTACATAGTGAGACCCTGACTCAAAAGAAAAACAAAACAAAAGTATCTATTGGCTAAACCAAACATGCTTTCTTAAATATCATAAACTTTAGGATCCCGTGATGCAATACCTTGCTTTCAGCTAACCAGCGATGGGGGTCATAATGTACTTCAGGACCAGAGGTAAATACCTACAAAAAGAGAAACAAATGTTAGAACTACATCTTTCTTGGCACAAATGCACATAAATAAAATTATTTGACCACAGCACCCAAATAATTAGTTCTTAAATGTAAGGACTTGACAAGAGGAAGATTGTATCAAGTACACAGTCAACTTCAAAGCACAGTTACTAAATACCTATAATGCTTTATTTTCTTGATGACAATAAACAGTCAGCTCAGGGGCTGGAGAGATGGCTCAGTGGTTAAGAGCACTGGCCGTTCTTCCAAGAGACCTGGGTCCAATTCCTAGTATCCACATGGCAATTTGAAAATGCTCTGTAATGGCCAGGCGTAGTGGCACACACCTTTACTCCCAGCACTAGAGAAGCAGAGGCAGGTAGATCTCTGTGAGTTCAAGGTCAGCCTATGAATTCTGGGATAGCCAGGGCTTAACAGAGAAACCTTTTCTGGGGAGGGGGGGGAGAAACCAAACCAAAGCAAAACAAAACAAAGCCCAGCCAGCTCAGATACAGTGACATGGATGATCTAGATGTCGAGGGCCACCATCACCTGCCTCTGGAGTTGAGTCCGTGAGGTTTCAGCTGGCGAGCAGCCTTATTAAAGCCTGTTTGCTTCGCCTTTGACTTGCTCTTGGTGCTGTTCCATGTAATGTGGTCCACAGACATTTAAGTGTGCCTACATAAAAACTGAATTCCGTCTCTTTTATCCATCTTTATAACTTTGGGTCCAAATTGTTTTAGTAAAGACTGTGTAGAACAGACAACTCATCAAAATGAAACAATGCAAACATCATTTTATATTTCAAGATAGTCACAAAATGCTGTATTAAACTGCTGCCTACATGAGCTGCCCTGATATCCTTTATACCAACATATTTGTAAAATCTCTCAACATCTGGTTTTGCCTTATTACTGAACTACAGTGCACTCAAAAGATACTGATGTCTTTGTAATTTTAAACACAAATTATATTATTCTCAATTCTTCAAACTCTGATATGATATTTTTGCAAGATTTCTAGACTTTTTTAATCTAAAAATACCCTTTCTACTATAAAAAGATGACTATTCCTATTCTCAAATGCTTGCATATCTCCTTGTGTGTGTGCACATTACTTCTCCATCAGAAAGACAATAATTAATTTACTTAAACTCACACTTAATATGTATTAAGTACCCACCACACTCCATACACAAAAGTGTTATAATATTACACCCAACATTTCTCTCGATCACTTTGTTCTTTAAGTCTAACCCAACTCTTCTGTTGCTTTGTTTCATTTTGTCTTGAGTTTTGAAACAGGGTGCTGACATGTAGCCCTGGAACTGTGTAGACCTACCAAGA
>CAJQZJ010032499.1:3029396-3060009 GCA_907164525.1 Lophiomys imhausi | reverse complement strand
GAGTGCTCACACCAGTGTAAACAATATCAGTGTCCATAGCTACCAAGAGCATCAGAGTGCTCACATCAGTGTAAACAATATCAGGGTCCCTATGGACCACAGTGGAGAGAATGCTGTCCAATGAGCAGGAAATACAGTTTGTTTTTTTGAAGGAGTATTTAACTGTCCAGATAAATCTTCCTTTCTTTCCCACTTTCTTTTTTATTTGAGAAGGTTTCTGCCAAACTCATTCTATGAGGCCGCAGTCACCCTGATTCCTAAACCACACAAAGACCCAACAAAGAAAGAGAACTTCAGACCAATCTCCCTCATGAACATAGATGCAAAAAAATACTTAATAAAATACTAGAAAACCGAATTCAAGAACACATCAAAAGTATCATACACCATGATCAAGTAAGCTTCATCCCAGGAATGCAGGGATGGTTCAACATACGAAAATCCATCAACGTAATTCACCATATAAACAAGATGAAAGAAAAAAAAACACATGATAATCTCGCTAGATGCAGAAAAAGCATTTGACAAAATCCAACACCCCTTCATGCTAAAAGTTCTGGAGAGAACGGGCATACAAGGACCGTACCTAGAAATAATAAAGGCAATATACAGCAGGCCAGTAGCCAACACCAAATTGAGAGAAACTTGAAGCATTTCCTCTAAACTCAGGCACAAGACAAGGATGTCCACTTTCACCATATCTCTTCAATATGGTACTTGAAGTTCTTGCTAGAGCAATAAGATAACTAAAGGAGATCAAAGGGATACAAATTGGAAACAAAGAAGTCAAATTATCCCTATTTGCATACGATATGCTAGTATACATAAGCAACCCCAAAAATTCCACCAGAGAACTCTTACAGTTGAGAAGGTTTCTAACACCACATAATATCTTTTCATTATCTACATGGGTCCCATGATCATCAACATATGATTTAAGCTTGTCCACTCAATGTTACAACAGTGCTGTGGTTTAATTGTGTTTTAACCACCCAGGAGTTCAAGTGATGGAGGCTTGGTCTATCAGCAGCTCCTAGATGAGGGTCAGTGGACATGCTGTCCTCAATAGAAACTGGCATTGTTCTCAGAAACTTGCTTACTCTCCCTACAGGGCTGAAGAAGTTAAAGTCGGACAATCCTGGGTTTTTGGGCTTTCTGTCTCACCTGAGATCTAACTTTTACATTAGACCTGCACCATAATGTGATGAGTCACAGACTCTCAGCAGAGCTGGACTGTCCAATCATGGGACTTTCAGGCTCCAAAACTTGAGCTTAATAAACATCCTTTCTTTACATATTATTCAGCTTCAGGTTTTATTACAGACATGAGAAAAATGGCTAATATAAGAAGGAACACTCTACATAAAGGATTCTTCTATGTATTGGAGAGAGAGTAAACAAGACCCAAACTCCCAATAGATTTCTCAGGAAAATCTACCACTTCTGTTCTGCTTCATTCTTCAAAACTGGGAAGGTATGAACATTGCTTTGTAGCAATAATAACATATCTCTTTTCCCAGGTTTTTAATTAGATGTTCCACACCTTAGGAAGGCAGACCAAATTCTGAGGAAGGGGTAGGCCAAGAAACTAACTACAAGTTAATTCAATCATTCTATCAGATTCATAAGGGTAGGTGACACTATTTGGCCATTATTCGGGCATTTCCAGATACTCTTCTGAGTTCAAAAAGGACAACATCCTATCGTCCTACAATAGTACTACCAAAAAAAAAATAAAAGTAAAATAACAGTATTTTAGAAAATATTTGGAAATCTATGGCACAGTCTAACTTCACTGTCTCAGGGTAAACAGCAGAACGTGGGGGTAGAGGACAGCCAGGGCTTTTTCTAAAGAGTACAGAGATAGAAAGATGGGGCTTACTATAGCAGTCCAGGGAATCTAAGAAGGTGGACGTTTGCTGGTGGCCAAGTCTGAGAAAGAATCCTAAACAACCAATGTAACCCTTCATTTTACAAATGAGGACCCAAGCCAGGACAGTGTCAATAAAGTGACTAGAGTCCAGGAGCTGAGAGTCTGTAACAGAGTGTTCAGACGTCCAGACACAGGTCTCATCATCAAAATGCTAGAAAGGCAGAGTGCCTGAGAGTGACAAAAAGATTATGTGAAAAAGTCACACGAGTTATCGGCTGGCAGTACGGGGGACGAATGGAGTCTTAAATAGAAAGAATATCTCACAGCTTCAATCCTGAAGGCTGCTCACTACAAACAAAAACTTGATCAGATTGTGATGGCACATTACAGTAATTACAGATACTCGGGAAGCTGAGACAGGATATTTTCAGGTTAAACCTCTTCCTCAGCTATGAAGTGAGACCTAAAACTAGAGGTGAAAAAAGCAGCTAGAGATGTAACTCAGTGTACAAGTCCTTGAGTTCAATTCCCAGTATTGTAAATAAATTTCTAAATTAAAAAAGGGAGAAAGGGGTTAAAAAGAAAATAATTACATGTCATATTCAAAACAGACCACCACAAAAGCAAAAACACATCAAGTATGTGTACATTCCCAAACTTGGAGGGACTACTCACCAACACAGGAAATATATGTACCTATCCATAGAAATCACCTGACTAAATTCACCTTTAAAAATGTGCTAATCACACAATGACCAGGCAGAGTCCCACTGCCAGACAGCAGAGGTTCCACCAAGTGTCCATGTTAGGACAGGAAAGGTTTATTCTACTGACACGTATGTCGAAAGGAAACACTCAAACTTCTCACAAGTCCATGGTAACTTGTGAGAATAACGTATGCACGAATGCATGCCTGTCCCATTAATTTACAATTCCAAGATACAGATATAGTCATGTAATTATAGATATATATTTGAACATACTCTTTATGACCCACAACATTCACTTTTTCCAGGGTTTGAAGACTGTAAGGAAATACACCTTTAACAGAAATACAACAACTTCAGAAATAATGCTATGTCTTGACAGGCACAGAGGCACTGACCTGTAATCTCAGACTTGAAGAGTGAGGCCAGAAAACTGAAAGTTGAATCCTGTCTTATCTACATAGCAATTCAAGGCCATCATGAGCAATTTAGAGACTTTGTCCCAAAATATAAGAACAAAAAAAACAATATTTTTAAAGAATAATAACAAGCTGGGTGTGGCAGTGTTTAATTCCAGCACTCCAGAGGCAGAAGCAGACAGATCTCTGTGAGTCAAGGCCAGTCAGATCTACACAGTGAGTTCCAGGACATCCAGAGCTGTAGGGAGACCCAGCCTCAAAGAAAGAGAAGGGAGGGAGGGAGGAAAAGGGGAGGGAGGGAGGGAGGAAGGACGAAAGGAAGGATAACAACAACTGAGGATATAGTTCAGTGGTAGGTAATGTGCCTACCATAACCAAGTCCTGGCTTCACCCCAGTACCACAGAATGCCATCTGCTTACAAAAATTCTTGAGATACCTACAATGTCTAAAGAGTTCCAAAAATGACCTTTTGTTTCCAATATATTTATTGTGTGAAATTTAAAACAATCTTCACACACTTTAACAAAAACATATTTTAAATAAAGTGTGCTGATAGCCTAAGTAAATCATTAATTTTCATTAGCTGAAAACTAAATTCAATAAGCAAGTATGAAATTTTTCCATCCTAAGACCATCTTTAACACCTCATCAGTGGAAGAGAGATACACAGAAAACATAGGGAGCATACACTCCTAAAGGATAAAACTGAGACACACTGTGATGGAGATGTAACCTGAAGTAATAAATAAATATTAAAAAAACTAAAGCCAGGAGATTTAATTAAAATTTATTACCAGTATGGCTTGTCAAACCAGAGCCACACACATTAGCCAAGAAACTGCGATGAGGAATATTCTGTAACTCAGGAAAATAGCTGACTCTAGCTTTAAAACCAGACAGTAACACTACACAGCAAAAAAAAAAAAAAAAAGAAAGAAAGAAACACTCCTGAACAAAAATTGGGCCTGTCTAAAAGCTGTTTACCTAACTCTCTAAAGAAGATTCTCATTACCTATCCCAATGGTGGTGAGAAAGCTAAGGCGCACTAAAAAACACCACCCATGTAGAGAAGGTATCCACTACAGGTGTTACTAGAAATGTGAAAACAAAGTTCCCAAACGCAACTCCAGCTCCCTTACAAAATAGACAACAGTAAATTAATGCTCCAGAAATCTTCTCTAGTATTCTTCATATCATAGCCATTTTGTCTCAAACCTAATTAAACACAGACATTACATAATACTAAACTCTGTAAATTCAGAATATAGCCACATACATGTATGTTGATATAAAAATGAGCAAAAAAACAAAACAGGAGAACAAGTAAGAGGTTCAGTGGGTAAAAGCATTTGCTGAGGAAATCTGAGTACTTCAGTCAAACCCCAAGAACCAGGGTAAACCTAAAGAAGAGGTTGGACTCCACAAAGTTATCCTCTGGACTCCACAAAGTTATCCTCTGAGCTACACACACACACCATGGCACATGAACCACATGTACACACATTGTGTATACACAGAAAAACACACAATAATAATAAATCAGATTAAAAAGCAATTAGCAGCTCTAACCTCAAGAAATCATCTAGAACTTCATAAAAAATACTTAACCATCTTGAGAAATGAAGACAAAGAGAAGAGTTCATGAACGGCAAGAATTCTTTGCTCATGATAAACTCCAGTAACATGCACCTTCCTCATCCACATGGGCATTAGAGACAGCAGATGACCGCAGGCTTCAACCAGGAACATGAGGCCATTTCCATGACACTTCATATGACTTCATATTATACCATTTGTTATAATGTATGTCCTATGTCTGGCTCCTTACATGTCAAGGATAACAGATTCCAATCATGCAATAACACTGGTCAGGAGTGAGAAAACAAATTCTTTGAAGCCAAGTACTTTCTTGTGTTTCAATAACACAAGGGTGTTTTCTTCAGGGGTATTTTGTCACAAATTAAGTTTGAACTCACTGAAGGCATGTATGCACACATGGGCTGGTTCTTTATGAATATTTACACAAGCAAATGAAAGAACTCTGTAACTCTACTAGGAGAGTGATGTTCTAAAACAAAAACTCTACTTTGCAGGTTACATACACATACACGCTGTTCCTTCTCTTTTACGAAGATGGGGGAAGCTACACTTAACAATGCATGAGGAGTTAGCCTGAGATGCTGAATAAAACAGCAGAGCTAAGAGAAGGACAGACAGCACATGAGAACACAAGCTGTCTGACTTCATGCATTTTAAAATCCAGGTGGGAATGGCGCCAATCCACAGTGTTGGCTTCAGCAGGCTTAAAAAGTTATCCAAAAAACAAACAAAAAAGTAGAAATTCAAATTTAAACTTTCAACCCCCATTTAAGGAAAATTATTTTTGGCTCAGGCCTTTTACTACCCTCTTCTAGGATAGTATTGAGTAATACAAAGATCATTACCAGCATAATCAAAAGGTGGTGAGGTATGTTCCTTTGGCCATATTCCTAGAAATGGATATTCACAGTTAGAAAAAAAGAATACCATCTAGAGGGTACTTTATTCCTTCGCTGTGAGGATCATTCTGTGATTATTACTCTCAAAGCTAAACACCTAGAAACAGAAATAGCATTTGATATTTAAAAGTCATCTGCTTCTGATTCATTTCTACTTCTGAAACAAAATACGAACAAGAAAACAAACAAATGGAGTTTTAAATTATGCCTTTGGAATGAACGTTGCTTAATTTTCAGAAGAAAAAAATACATGGTATCTCAAAGACTCAAAGAGCAATATTTTTACACTTAGACATGTCTCTAAAAAACCATCAGGATTTCTTCCTGTCCTTTTTCCTTTAAAGCATTACTTCTCATGAAAGAAAATGGAAGAAAGGTGAACACGTATCACCAGCTCACATAGCTAATATCTACAACAAAAAGTGCCTCCCATTGGTTTTGACTTTGATCTACAGAACACTGCTTGGTCATAATCTAGTGAGAAAATGAATTGAGTCAATGAGCACTTAAACAGCAATGAAAGAAAAAGTCAATAAAAACGAACATGGGCAGTCATTGCATGGTGCCTTTTAGGGTCAGTCAGAGCCAGAAAGGCCTAATTAACGTGGAAGCAATCACTGAAACAGGTGTGATATGAAATCTTCACATGGCCCTGGTTTAGATACTACAGGCAATCATATACTGCAGTACTTGCCCTAATATTTATTGTGGGGATCATAGTCAACTGCAGAAATAAATTTTTTTAAACTAGAAAAGCTAAACAGGATTTTAGTGAAAAGTGTCCAAAATGCCTGCTTTCCTTCCATGCGTGTAGTTATCAACCAGGAACTGAGTTAAAAAGTGGAGGGCCTCTCAACCAAATCAAGAATTAATACAAGCTGGCAAACTTAGACTTTAATACCTTTAAAATCAGCCTCTGTGGGGTTAAAGAGGTGACTGGGTGGGTAAAGCATGCTCTCCCAGTACAGAGACCTGAGCTCAGACATCCAGCACCCAATGAAAAAAAACCCAGTATACACCTGTAACCCCAGCAAGAGAAGGAGGAGACAAAAAAATGCCTGGGCCAGACATGGTGGCACACACCTTTGTTCCCAGCACTTGGGAAACAGGGGAAGGTGGATTTCTGCAAGTTCTAGTCCAGCCTGGTCTACAAATTAAGTTCCATGGCTACAGAGAAGAAACCCATTCTCAATACCACAAAAACAACCAAAGATGGCTGGGGCTTGCTGACCAGCCAGTCTAGCTGAATCAGTATCAATTAAGGGAAGACCCCATTTAAAATAAATAAATAAATAAATAAATAGATAGATAGATAGATAGATAGATAGATAGATAGATAAATAAATAAATAAATAAGCTGGAGAGCAATTGAAGAAGAACCCAAAAGTGGACCAGAGCCTGAGAATACCTCAGCACTGTGTTCTAGATAGGACATAACAGCTGCTGCCTCTGTGTACCTGATTTCTTGCCCAATTCTCAGCCACAGCTGCATGAATAACTGCACCCTTTGCCTTCACAGTGTATGCTTGCTTCACTTTTGCATCCTGATCTTTTTACTCAATGACTGATATACTACATCATTCATGTGTTGGGTCAGTTAATTCTTTGCCAAAGTCAAGGGCTACTTTGAACTTAATAACTTATCCAAATAAAAGCAAATTATTCAAATGGCAAATAAGAAAGTATTCAATTTTGCCGGGCGGTGGTGGCGCACGCCTTTAATCCCAGCACTTGGGAGGCAGAGGCAGGCGGATCTTTGTGAGTTCGAGGCCAGCCTGGTCTACAAAGTGAGTCCAGGACAGCCAAGGATACACAGAGAAACCCTGTCTCGAAAAACCAAAAAAAAAAAAAAAAAAAAAAAAAGAAAGTATTCAATTAATGACCACTAGAAAATATTTTATTTCTCCTTTAATTCTACCACTGTCAGTTACTTTAACTTATTGTTTTTAAAAAGACAGGAATCTAACAAAAATTCCTTGAAGCATTTACTTAGAGCAATGATTCCCAACCTTCCTAATGCTGCAACCCTTTGATACAGTTCTCCTCATGTTATGGCGACCCCCAATCACAAAATTATGTTTGTTGCTACTTTATAATTGTAATTCTGCTACTGTTATGAATCGTAATGTAAATATCTGACATGCAGGATATTTAATATGCAACCCCAAAGGGACAGTGACCCACAAGTTGAGAACCATTGATTTAGAGTCTCTGCCTAAAGAAACTATTCAATTAATATGTGGTGACTGGTTTTTTTCCCCTACTTACAGAACTTACAAAATACAAAGTTTTAAAAATACTTAAAATACCAAAGAAAGAAATGGTATTCTTAAAGTGGCCCAAAACATGAGACACTGAATGGTAGCAGTCAGTAGCTCACATAGCTTCCTTTATTCTCATTCTTCTAGAAAACTTTGAAATCAAGAACTTCTTCCTACACCCATCAAACAGATGAGTCAAAAGCAGGAAGATGTGATTTCTTCAAGTAGCAAATACTGTACAGAGCACACATCTCACACTCATATATTTTTCCAAAAATCAAAAACTGCAATTATAAGCAGATGTCTAAACAAAAACAAACTACAGTTTTTAACTGACAGCTAACAGTGAATGTTTTTGTATAACACATTTAATGCAGTGTACACACATTTCGGATCGAATAAATTGAACTAAGACACGCAATACACGCATTACTTCAGCGGTTATCATCTTTGTTGTGAGAACATGAGCATCTGCCCTCTGGACATCTCCAAAGCACAGAAACCTGACATACTCATTCACCTGTGGCTTTCACAGATACAATTAATATGGAAATTTCCAGTTGTGATTAGCTTTTTCTAACAAAAATCAATAAATATTTCCATCCCAAAACATGTCAAAGGAAAACATAAAATAGATGAATGTAGTAACTATGAACTAGATTCAATGGTACAAATTCAATGAAAACACACAAGTGTGATTCATTTTACTGACACTGAATAAAGAAGAAAAAGCAAAGAACCTGTGTTTATATTCTATCTCACTCTGCTTCTATCCAATGCCCAGCAAGTTGTTATATTTCCTCAGCTTTATAGTCCAACGCTGAAAATACCCACAAACATAAATGGTAATTGTCATCTGTATAAGAAAATTACCTGTGGAGTTTTGTCCAATACAGTCATGCTCACTTTACAAATGTTTTAAAAGCATTTCAAAGGAACAAAAACACACCTCTATGGATTGTGATGAACCAACACATAAGTTCCTATTCCTCTGATGGCTCAGTTTGTGATCTTTCAGTATTTCCCGACAGTTTCATTGAAGTTAATCTCATCCTGGTAAAGAACTAATAGCAGAAAACAAGGTCCTCTAAGAAGAGCTCAGGACATCTACTGAAATAAGAAAGTATTTCTTTAGATACCTGAACATCTCAGATAAACTATAAGATCTGCAGACAGACCACAGAAGGTGCATACCAAGTCTCATAGAATGGCAAGAACAGGATTGGTCATCATGCATCCTACTTCCAAAGGACAGAGGCTGACATTGGGCAAGTTGATTAAGTCTCCAGGCCAGGTCCTATAATGCTTTAGGTAACCCAACCTTTGCCTCTAGTACACTGTTGCCTAATAAACATAACAGTGCTAGCACACAGACCTTGTAGTATATAGAATCTTGGAGAAACCTGAAGAACTTCAACATTATTGAGGTTACCTAACTAAAAGTATGCTTATGGCAGCAACTCCTGAGAGTTGTGCATACGGGTACAACTATTAAAGAAGAAAAGAGAAATGATGGTGATCAGCACTTCTAGCTTCTTCCAGGTATGGGTAGCTAGGAGGAATAAACATACTTAATAATTCTATTTGGATTTTCAAGAATATATATATATTTTATATATACTCTGCATACATATAATTTCTCATTTTCTTATATAGTTGAAATATAAAGAGTATTTCAGTAAAGAGAATCATTAACATTGAAAATGAATGTCCTGATGTTTGTGCTGAAATTAGAAAAAGAACACTGAACATATATTTCATTTTTTTCACCATTTTTCTTATTGGTTATAAATATATCTGTGGGCTGAAGAGATGGCCTAGTTGCTAAAGGCTAGGATCACAAACAAAAAAAATATACCTGTATCAACTATTGGATGTTATTTGACAATATTCCCACAATGTGCAAACTAAGGAAAAATGCAATGTATATAGCATAAACATAATAATCTATTAGATATTTTCATATTTTAACAACCCAATTATTTCTAAAATATTGTACAAGCATGTTCAACATTAAAAATCCATCTTAATACACAAGCTACTCAATCTACACAATTACTTTGAAACTTCTGGAAGGATTAACAGCATCATTCATACACTTCTATTTATTAGAATATAACTTTTTAAAATAGATCAGACACAGTTCTGTAAACTTTAGATATTTAAAACTATCAGAGTGGAGACACTATGCTAACTTGCTGAGCAAAACAGATAAAATTACCCACTCACTCTGGTGGATCCCCACATGCTACTGAAACTAATACAAATATATCTCATATACAATAAACACTATTATAAATTTGTGGCAAATCCCAGCAGAATAAAAAGATTAACATCAACAAGATCATTTTAGAACAATGGAAGAAGTAACGAATTTTCCCCATAAAACATAATCAAATGAAATAATAAACTTTAATGGCAGTACACATAGAAGAAAATTAATTCTGTAACATTTCAAAAGTGCATTCTCCCTGGTAAGAAGGTTAACAAGGTCTGAAATGCATGTGTAAACATTCTGTGAGTTATAGAACACTTGTTCCCTTTGTCATGGACAATGGAAAAATAACACTTGACAAAGTAACAATCAGATATTAGAAAAAATACATTTTAATACACCACATCTACATTAAATATATGAGTAAGATATGGAGAAGGCAGTTACTCGGTGCACACAGACCCCCAGCAATCTTCCACTGCTGATCAATGCCATCACTGCTGTTAATGCTTTATATGAATTTTAATCCACTCTTAGCATTTCTTACCATAGCTTATGACAAGAAATACGGCCAAAGGAAAGGACACAAACAGAATGATTTCAAAAGGTGTGTAAATACGTGTGTGTGTGTGTCTATGTGTGTGTGTCTGTGACAGTTTCCACAAGTTTATGCTAATGTTAAAGATGGACAAGCAAGAAGAATACTACTGTAAAATAAGGTTTTCCTTTTGGCTATCACAAGGTCAAAGGATGCACTGTCAATCTGTTTCATTCCATGAACCCGCATTTGTCAAGTCACTGTGTTACTTAAGCAGTAACTTAAAGACTACTTATTAGTCCTTAGCCTTTCCCTCACTAACAACAGATTTTCTTTGTTTTTTTTCTTATTTTGTTGTTACTGTTGTTTTCCCATCTGAACTTGCTACATGGTATGTGCACTTACCTACTATGAGCCAGACCTCTGTGCCTCATGCTAGATATGAAAAGATAACCAAGGTGTGATCTCTCATCCAATACCAGCCACAGCCATAAAACTACCCATCCATCAGGTTCATTAACACTATACCTTCAAACATTGTTGGATGGACTGCCAGTTCTTTCACACAGAATCTCCTCTGTGATCCATTTGTATCAAATGATCAATACTCTAGCTCTAAACATCTCATCAGCAAAGTTCTGTGGCTTTATTGGGTGACCACAGACTCAGCAGCAGCACCACATCACTGGGTAGACTCTATGCAGTGTGTGGCGGTTTGAATGAGAATGGTCCCCATAGGCTCATCTGTTTGAATGCTTGGGCCACTGATGGTGAAACTGTTTGGGAAGGATGAGCAGATGTGGACTTGTTGAAGGAGGTGTATCACTGGGAGGGAGCATTTAAGTTTCCAAAGTCAACAACCAGCCCAGTCTAGTTCTGTCTGTCTCCGACCTGAGGATCAGGACGTAAGCTCTCAGCAACTGCTCCAGTCCAGTGCCCTGCCTGCCTACTGCCATGTTCCCTGTCATGATGATCATAGATTAACCTACTCTGAAACTATAAGCAAGCACCTAATTAAATGCTTTCTTTTAAAAGTTCCATTGGTCATGGTATCTCTTCACAACAAGAGAACAGTAACTGTGCTAGTTAGTTTTATGTCACCTTAACACAAGCTAGAGTCACTGGATAGGAGGGAACCTCAATTAAGATCCTGCTGTTAGGCATTTTCTTAATTAGTGATTGATAGGGGAGGACCCAACCAATTGTGGGTAGTGCCATCCCAGGCCAGTGGTCCTGGGTTCTATAAGAAAGCAGGCTGAGCAAGTCATTAAGAGCAAGCCAGTAAGCAGCACCCCTCCATGGCACCCCTCTGCATCAGCGTCTGCCTCCAGGTTTCTACCTTGTTTGATTGAGTTCCTGCCCTGACTTCCTTCAGTGATGAACAGTGCTGTGGGAGTGTAAGCCCAATACACCCTTTCTTCCCCAAGTTGCTTTCGGTCATGTTTCATCACAGCAATGTAATGCTAATAATAACTAAGACAGTTACTAAGACACAGTCTAGTAGTATATGTTGAATGGTTGATTGCTTGGTTGAATCATTGATCGGTAAATATTTTGAAGCTTTGCAAAAACAAACAATAATGCCAGTTCCCATTAACTAATACATCAGACATGAAATACCAAGCCAAGTACTTTATATACATTTTCATAAAGTCTTATAAGGAATAAAGTATTATTATAATCTTCTAAAAAACAAAACAGAGGCTTCCATTTTAGGAAACTTACAAAAAGACACACAGCTCCAAAAGAGGGTTGAAACTCATTTGCATACACTCCTAACACTACCTCACAGAGAGAAAACTCTCTCTGTAGATTAAAACACAACAATATTCTATTCATTCTTGTCTGAAACAAGGAAGTTAATCAAAATATATAAATATCATATATACCAAAAATATTAAATATAGTGCAAGCTGAATTATATATTCATGGATTTCAAATCATATTCAACAAAGAAAACACAAAAAAAAAAACAAATCCATCCACACTATCCTGACATGTACAGACGTTTTTCATGTATATGAATGTATGCACTTATGTGCTATACATAAGGTAAAGATAACTTAGAATACCCAGGAGAGTGTATATGTAGATCCTATGCAACACTATGCCAGGTATTTACAAGGGACTTAGGTATCTGCAGATTTCATGTTTTGTGGGAAACCTGCATCTAATTCCCTACCACCAAGGAAGATATATTATAAATGTATCCTTAACTTTAAAGTATCAAGACCATCTTCGCTCTGCACTGGAACACACAGTTAGTTTGACCTGACTAAATCAAACATTCCAAATCCAAAAATTTCAAATCTGAAAAAGATCCAAAATTCACACCTGTTGAGCACAACAAGATGTCACAAGTGAAAATTTCTACAGCTGAGCTCCTGCAATGGTTTGCAATCAAAATGCAATCAAGATGAAAGAACACAAAATGACTTTCAGGTTCCACATGGAAGAAGTTTATAAAATGAATGACTCTTGTCATTTGCTCCTGTTCTCAAGGTACCTAATTCTGTATATGCAAATACTCAAAAATCTGAAAACTTCAAAATCAGAAACACTCTCTCCATACATTTCCAAAAACTGGATACTGTGTATATAGTTCTAACAAGTGGAAGGGCTAGTCATAAACCTGAGTCTCATATGTATCCTACCCTGGGCACCAGGCCTGAGTACACGCTCAATATGCCTGAATGCAGCTCCATCACTGACTCTTCAACTTGGCTATAAGGTGTCCATTTCTGTGAATCTGTGACACACACATCTGGAATATCACCAACAGAAGCAAGTAAGACACACTTGGGCGAAGTAAAGTGAACTTTACATTTTCAACTGACCACATTGTTCAGCATTTTTTTAAAGATTTGTTTTTATTTACAAGTATGTGTAAGGGTATGCTGTAATATGTGTGGGTGCCTGTGGAGTCAGAAGATGTTGAAACTCCTGGAGCTGGAGATACAGTTTGTGACATGGTGGTTGGAAGGTCCTCTGTAGGAACAGTGAACATTCTTTACCACTGAGCTATATCTCTAGTCCTTTGAACAATATTTCTCAAATGTAGATAAGGAAATATGAAACATTTAACATAATAATAGAGATAATATTTTAGTTGTGGAAAAGGTAGCATTATATCCACAGCAACAACACACTGGTAACACATACAGTAAGCATGCACAGTATTATATACGAGCAAAACAGAGTAGATCATAAGCGTAAGCACAGTTGGTAAGTATACACACCTGGAATCCCAGCACTGAGAAGCTGAGGCAAGAGGAGGAAGAAAGGAAAAGAAAAACAGGGTGGAAGAAGAGGAGGAGGAAGAGGAGTGGAAGGAGGAAAGTGGGGGCAAAGGGAGGACACATAAGTAGGCAGGCAAAATAGTACCCTGAAATTCCTAAATTTAAACATATTTAATTGCAATTTTCAAAATAATTTCAACCTTGCCTCTGAATTCCTATATGAAGGCCTAGTAAGAAATTTAAAACAAATGTACTACAGTGTGATTGGTTGAAATAATAAAAATCAGAGCATTCTCATAAGCTATCTTTTTTTCATGGCACCAGTATAATTTTCCTAAAGACTTAGAACACTATTTGTTATGGAGCATATACAATGTACATTCTAAAAAGGACATTCTCTAAATCAGCATTCCTTCACTGCTTTACCTTTTCTTCTAGCTGCTCCTTCAGACCCTGGTATTTCAGCTTCAGTTTTCTGTTCTCACTTTCATTCTGGGTCAGTTCCTCTGTCAGTTTCTCACACTGGGATTTCAACTGTTCCAGCTGACAGCGATGGGCTTTGGCCATATTCTTATCTTCCAAGCTTTCCGCCTGATGTAAAGACAAGGAGAAAAGAGAAAGCTGACAGACTGCATGCAGCTAAGTGATCCAGAACACAGTCCACACTGGAGCAGTGGGGAAAGAACTACAAGATTTTAGCACTCTTGTCCATACACAGAAATCAAACACAAAGCACACGTTCTTTGCATGTATGTAGCACATCTCCACACCTGGTGAGTGACAGGTACCACAATAAGCTGCTGAAGATGACAGATGAGAACTATAAACAGTATAAGAAAAGAGTCGATTTGACATCAATGAAGGAGAAAGTACTTCCTGAGTATTGAGGGGGGGGGGGCTAGCTACTGAGCAAGGAAACATTATTAAAGAAGATCCCCATAAAGACACTACAAGATGATGCTTTTGACTAGTCAGTTTACTCATCTACAAAAGAAGGGCTTAACTTTCTTCCTTCCTGGAATTTAGGAAAGACTCACGGGCTTCTCATACAATGTAATATTGACACTACTCTCATGAGACATAAAAGAATAATGTCAGAGAGTTGTCCACCACCAAGAGCGCACTAAAGTCCCTTCTGATCTATATTTATTTGGGAATAACCAAAACTCAGCATTTTTTTGTTTGTTGTTCATTTACTTTTGAAATTACAACTTAGTTATGTGTCTCTCTATTCCCTTTCCTCCTTCCAGGCCTCCCATTATAACTCTTTCGAATTTATCTGGAAACACAAAGACTGAGGAGAGCCAAAACAAGACTAGGCAGGAGGCATCACCAGTCGTGACTTCAAGTGTCAGCCACAGTTTCACCTCCTTTATAGTCTCAACAACCTGAGCAGGGAAGTGCTATTACTGCCCTACTGACTCCCGTTTTGAAACTCAGTGCCCTTAGAAACTAGTAACTTACCCCGGTGTACTGTACATGAAAGCATGAGGCTTTAGAAACACCTGAGTACAAATGTCAACAGTAACTTGACACGCCTACCAGCCACTAACGATGGGGAAGCAATTTCATACAATCTGTTTAAAACATATGTTTCTGATGGAGATGAAACTTGAAATAATAAAAAAAGTTATAAAAAAGTGAAATAAAATAAATGTTTGAACACCCAACATGTCTGTGCTTTCTTGTCCTTTCTGGATGCGTGGAACACACATGCACACTAGGCAAATGCTCCACCTGAGCTACATGGCAGCCCTGCCCCTTCACTGTTATGTCCGCTACATATGATTAATTACGTATGTATGAACACAATCATTGGAAACAACTTCTTGAAAGAACTTTTGAGAGTTTTAAGACAAAATCTATATTTTATTTACTCCACAAAATTCAGCTAAGACCTGATGCCACTTTGAATTAACAAAGAAATTGATTTTTTTATGAGCAATCTTGTATTCACAGCCCCAAAATAAATTTACAAAATAAAGTCTCTCATCAGGAAAATTGCTCAATTACAATTTTAAGTTTCAGTAGACTGCTTTTCACTTTACTTTATGTCCTATAAAAAAGCACAGGTGGGCAGGAAATGTCCCCTGGAGGTCAGTAACACCTAGAACCTGCTCAGAGGCCCTCAGGAGACAGCGGGGCTCATCTTCCTCCAACCCCACCCCTACCTGGCAATGCCTCATTTGAAATCAACCAGGACTTAGACAAGTACACCTCTGAACTTGCCAAATTCTCTCTTAGAGGTTTTTCTCCACGGAGTCCATTTTTAAAGGTATCAGTTCTTTGTTTGATGGCTTTGTTTTTTCATTAGATCTGCATTTCATTTGAAGATTTGCAAAGGCATGCGCTCACAATAGCCAAATGGTATAAAAGCACTTCCTATTCTTATTTTGGTGGTAAAACACTAAAAGTGGTATAACTTTACCGATAGCAGAGACCAACAATGGCAAAAACACATCCTTTAATTTTGGGATCCAGTAGAAGGCTCTAGAAAATGACTCGGCGGAAAAGAAAATAAGGTAAGAGCCCAATATTCTGAAATTGTTAACATCATCTAAAGCAGGTCATAAATATGTCAATATTTAGGTCAACGTGGTACGAGGATGGTGACTAGACAGTGGTGGGGGTGATGTGTACCGAGGTCACCTACAGGTGATGCAGGTAAGCATTATTGGCCTCTTCAAGAAAGTAGTAACTTATGTGAAGTTGAAAGACACAGAAGCCCAACATTACAGCACTAACTGCCTGAAGGTCTCTTGTGTATCATTCAGGGCGTGCAATCTGTGAAGACCTTTGCTATCAACTCATCTTACTAAATATAAACAGGCAAATAAGGAGAGTGGCATTAACAAAATAATATGCTGGGAAAGGTTGCTCCCTCAGGTTAACTAACTAAGTCAGGTAAGTGCTGGGCCCTCAACCTCGGGTTCTTCCATCTCTTGCTGCACCACATCACAGAACAGCACACACCTTGCTTAGATCTCAGGATTTTACATTTTTAAAAAAGGCCAAAGAATTCTGAAAATCCAGAGTGACTGTACAATATGATACTTTCCACGCAAGTAACCTCTCCTGGGTTTTGGTCACCGCACCACAGATGATTCCAAAGCACTTCCTAAACAAAAGGTGAGGAAATCATCTTGCCATGATCCATGATGAAATTCAAACTACAATGATCCCAGAGCACAACAGGAACAAATCCCAGGACTTTCAGCTTTTCAAGCATTTTAGTTCAACATCCAATGAGCAAATCGGTCTATGTATGAGACCTGGGAGACAGAGGAATGGCTGAGATGCCAATCTGCCTGGAGACTAACAAGCACCCAAGGCTGCTTCACTGACTGGGCTAAGGGAACCCACAGCTACAGAGACAGAGGAGGATTTTACCCCAGCCTCAGACAAGGTCCAGGCGTTCACAGAGGATTTTCCAGAATTAAGCAAAACTTGCCTGCTGTAGATGGGAGGACACCATAACAAATGGAGAACAGTAAAAAGACAGTTTTCATGAGGCATGTAGAGAACACAAAAGTAGACAATATGCAAAAGGAAGGTAGGGCCAATGAATGAGGGTAAGCTGGGCCAGAGACAGGAAAGAATCAATGAATGCTTTACTGAGCAGGAAATGACACTCAAAAGACCTGTTTTCAGAAAGGATATTAGGTGGATATAAAGGCAGAAGGGAAAGAGTTGGGAGCTGGAAGAGGACGTACAGATAGCACTGGGAGTTGTGCGTAGATATCACAACTACATCTGTGTCCTTTGTTGTCAGTGCTGCAGATTCCTGGGATATATTCACATCCTGTCAAACGGGTCTAGCTTTATCTGCACTCACGCCAGTAGATCTAAATGGATGAATGATGTTCCTGTAGATACAATCTTCACCTACTCTAACGAGACAAATCATTACCAGTTTCCAGTCAGTAACATGAAGTTTAGCACATAACCAACCTACCTAACAGTGTAAATAGCAGGGCTGGAAATGAAAGGAGGCTCCATTTCCAATGGCACTCAAAACTGTGAGCTCTGGGGAAGAACCATTTGTCAAGGCACTGTCCCACACAGCTGACCAAACATTCCATGATCATCACCATCCAAATCCCAGCCTTCCTTTGAGGTTCTCATATTCCTCCACACCCCTCATCCTTGCTGACCACAGCTGATGGGCCAATCACCCTCTCCACAGAGAATCAATCTCTTCATGACAGTACCAAAAATGTCCAAATGTCCACCTGCCAAGCTAACTCAGAAAATACTTAACTTATTCTAGTTCAGATCCTTTCGCCCACATTTACAATGGAAACCCAGTGGATGACCACTTGGACCTTAACTCTAAAAATCTGCCCTCGAAGAATTTCTGACTGAATAAAAAAGCCTCTAAAAATGGACCTTGAGCCCCAGTCTCTCTCATTCATTTACCAGAAATGCTTGCTCTTCTGCTCTAGTTACACAGCAGTGCTCACAGCCCCCAAGCTGGGTCTACACCAGTCTTCCCATCAAGTGTCTACCTACTGCTGCTTAGCTCTACTCCTACCAGTTTTAACCACTATGTAGACCATCCCTACCAATGAACACTCACAAAGGTGTCTTCCGAAACCTGCAGAGGAGGACATGCCTAGTCTCCTGTTAGGTGCAGAACACTCTATCTTAGATCCAGGACCCTCACATTTCCTTTCGGCCCTCTGTCGTGAAATAGAATGAACACATTTCTACTTCTTTTAGTTTGTATATCACATGTTGACACTAAATATTTTACTTTTATTATTTTACTTAACATGTAGGGACATTTGGCCTGCGTGTATGTACGTGCACTACAGATATGCCTGGAATCCATGGAGAACAGAAGAGGACATCAGATCCCTTTGAACTGGAATTGTAGACAGCAGTCAGCAACCATATGGTGCTGGGAAGTGAACATGAGTCCTCTTGAAGAACAACCAGTTCTTTTAACTGCTGAGATATCCCTCTAGCTCCTTGGTCATACTTTTCTTGAAATAGCCTCTGGAATTCAAATTCTCTTCTGATTCTCCTCCTGTCTATCATGTGGTCTCTTATTTTCTAGAACCTTTTTCTCAGTTCTTTCTTTAAACGTTGGCATTCTAGAGATTTATTCTTCTCTGTCTCCTTGCACAATGTCCCAAATATTTTGAGAGAAGCTAACACTCATGAATTCCTAGTTTCTGCATAACTTCACTTTAATTTCAATTTCCCCTCACCACCTGGCCCTATATGAACTCAAGGGCTGTACACCTAGACCTGTATAATTAAGCATAAGCCCCTCGCACCAAACTCAACATAGTAAGAAACTAGATTTGTCATTGTTCTCTCCAGACTTTCTGTGCTGCCTGAATATTCTAATTTCACAAACAGTAACATTATTCACCTATCAAACTATCTCCCCAGTTGTCCTTGGTTTGTGAAATCTTTCCCAGGACAGCCAAGTAAGAATTCAAGTCATTGACTACATGAGTTCAAATCATATCTCTACATTCTCCAGGCACGCCTATGTCTCAATTTCCTTGTGAATGAGAAAGAAATGCACAGTATCATCAGAAATGATGTATTCAATGATTAGCACATATAAAGTCCTTATAGTGTAACTTGACACAGAGTGCTCAAAAAAATTTTCTAACAATATTATTGCAACAGCCAATCAATCAGCAAGTAATATGAGCTCTTCTTCATAATCTTAATTCTAGTTTTGTTCATGTTCTCATCATTCTAAAGTGCATTGCACCCTATTTAATAAATATTAAAATACATGTTTTTCAGATGTTTCCATCTACCATTTGAGATGCTAGCTTATGTGACATGTCACAGTTCCACATGTAGGAGACAGTAGATTTTTTTCTTAGTAGCACACAACAATTACTGTACCTTAAAACTATGGTGTCCAGGACTACTAGCAACATCTCACCTATTCTCTCCTCCACTGCGATCTGCCACTTCAGTTAATGGTCCTAAAATGGCTACTTCCAGAAGACTAGGCAAAACTGGGAAAGAATCCACAAAACAGGGTTCTACAGGTATCAGGTGTTTCAGTATCATTTTCTCTTAATCTTAAGTACTTTAAAAGTAGTAGTTGCATTTCAAGAACTTTTGAAGAAAAATGATTATTACACTTTAACAATTTATCCATTCATTCACCTACTACACAAGTATGTACCAGGTATAAGAATATCACAAATATTTGAAGCACTGATGATAATAGCTGAAACAAATCCAACTTTTCATGATTTTCACTCTGACTAAGGGAAATTAAAAACATAAATAAATAATATGGAGCCTATACCATTTAAATACAATAGAGAAAAAGCAACAGAGGGAGCTGGATAAATTTACCATTTCTGACAACCATGATATCAAACAATTGCCCTGCATGGTGATAATCCCAACTCCATTAGACTTCAAAAACATTTCCACACACTCCAGATCTCAATTAGGAAATTGCTCAAGCAGCTTTGATTTGAAACAGAAAGAGTAAATCACAGGGGCCATAGGTATCCACAATCTATATGCCCTGTGGCTTTAGTTACCATATGAATAAGGACTGTAGCCATGGCTTCCCTGGCTTTGACAAGTTCTTTGCCTTTCGCATTTTAGGAGGTCATAAAGGTTGAATGAGGCCAAGGTTCAGATCCAGGACTTATTGCCACCTCTACCTTTCCTGAATTCCCTAAATAGCTAAATGTTCTCTTTAAAGGGTTCCCGTGCTCTGAAATAGATGCTCCCAAGTGGCCACTATAACTCATTTCAACCTGGCCAAACAAGCATGAATAAACCTCTTTACTGTTAGTTTTATCTTCCCAGCAATGCTTGGGAATACTGAATGATCTCTAAAAGTTTACGCTTTATTAACTTCATGAGTCACCAGAAAAAAAATAAAATAAAATAAAATAAAAATTCTGTCGGTATCATCAAGGTAATTGAGCACAGGTACCTTCAGGGTGCTGATGTGATTCTCTGCTTCACTCTTTTCTTTCTTAAAGTGCTTCATCAGCTCCTGTATATTCTGTTCATGCTTTGTTTTCACACTGTGCAACGATGATGTAAGATCTTCCAGCTCCCTCTGGTGAACATCTCGTTCTAACTTTAACTGTGTGATAACGGTGGCAGTTTCTTCTTCTTTAGATTTTGCCTGGGCTGTCAGCTCAGAAAGCTCCTTGAGCACAACTTTCTTGGATCTCTCTTCCTCGGCCAATTTATTAGCAAGCTCTGCTCGGATGGCACTCAAGTCCTTGATGGACTCTTGCATCTCAAGAAGCTTGACTTTGTCCAGAGACTGGCTCTTCTTCAGCTCTGCAATTTCTTCCTCCAGTTGAATTTTCTCAGCTTTTATCTGGCTTTGAATCTTACTCTGTGTTTTCATCTCACTTTCTAGTCTATGGACCTTGTCCAGGGAGTTCTTGACCTCCAGTTCGAGTTCAGCTTGGTGAGACTGACCGTCACTGAGCTCTTGTTCCTTACAGTGGAGCTCCTCCTCCTGGAAGGCATGCTTGGTTAAGACATCATTCAGTTCCTTCCTGAGATTTTCTATCTGTTGGAATGCTGCATAGAGCTGGCTTTTAAATTCATCCTTCTCTTTTAGAATCTAGTGGGTTGGGAATACAAAATTAAAAAGCAAAGGTTACTGCAAAATTTTAACAAGGCTCTTCCAAGTAACAAAATAAAATGTAATCCATCAGAGGAAGAAAATTTTTCACTAAATCATATTTTGCATATTTTAATGAAAAATAATTTTAGGCTGAAAATGGGTGAACATATAATTATTATATAGCTATACAACATCACATATTGCAATGTTACTCTGGTATGACCATGTATTTCAGATACCTATTACCAAAATGTACTAATCTACAATAATCTATAATTACTTAACTATAGGACAAAATCAGGCAAAAGAATGGAGAAAAAAAAACTTACTAGATACTGAAATATTAAAACATTGCCTAAAATAACAGCAATGTATATTCTAGAGAGACATTCAAAAAGAAGAGGTAAAAGATATTATGGGGAACCTAGACAACATCTAAAAACGCTTATGATGAATAATATGTGTCACTGTGGTACACATAATGCCAATCAAATAATGCCAAAATCTGACAAGAAACACAGCAACAAACAACCAGAAGTCTGGTTATGATCCCACAAAGTTGGACATAAGCTCTTTAAGGGGAGCACAGGTTGGGAAGGGATTCGAGAGAATACATCACCTAGAAGGTAAGGGTTAGGTGGATGACAGAGGTCAAGAACCATCCTGTTCTCGGATTCTAACTACACATTCCTTACAAATGACAACAGCAGCCAGTGTAGCCAGAGGTGTTCCCACCACACACTTCCACCATGAACAATGCCATAAATGGGTCTATGGACTTAAAATTTTTAATCATTTATCTTCAAAGAAATAATAATTAGCTCATGTTATGTCTCAGTGCCATGGCTTTCTCTAGATGCTAGAACCATGTTTTTGGACTTCCCAGCCTCTAGAGCTATGAGTCCAATAAAATTCTATTGCTTATTTTCAGTCTTTGCCCTTCTATTATAACAAGTAACAGTCTTATAAAAGCTGTAGTAACAGATGCAGTCCTAGAAATTAAAGAGAAGCACCTTTTTAGGGGAATCATTGTATTTCTCCCGCTAAAGAATATGAAAATACCCTGTCAGAATAGTGTGGTAAGAATCAAAGAAGAGACAGCTAAAATACATGATTCATGCCTGGAAAAGACACCACAGTCACCCACCCTACCCACGAGTTAAGAGGTGTTCAGCTAAAGAAGAAGTTTAGAGTCTCATGATATAACTCTGTGTGAGAGAATGTTCTCTTCCTGAAATTGGTTTAAACTGCAAGAATCATTTCTTTTTCTCCAAATGCAACAGGTCCCGAAACACAATGGTTCAGTAACCACCCTTTGAATTATAGGCTCTGCTACTTTACAATTCTCTAGGATTCACGGCCTTCCCGGTGTTCCCAGATCATTATCAATTCACATTAAAAACAAAACAAAAAACAGCTCAAGTTTCAGACACTTGTCAGGTCTGGAATTTCTTTGGCATTTTAGGTACTGAAAACCAAGTAATATTCATATATTTGCTTCTGGTTAAGGGCTGAGTGTGGTAAGAATCGAAAGATCCCATGCCGAGATTCTAGAACTAAAGATGTAAGCAACAGCAATTACAGACAAAGAATAATCTGAACAGTACGAATCAGCAGCTTGAGTAGAGTGACCTGAAGGTGTAGAGTAGGACAAAAGCGAAGCATGAAATACGGACTTCTATGAGATCCTGACAAACCCTGAACAATGATGACAAGAATTACATTTAAGCAATGGAAGGACAGCATCTTCAACAAATGGTGCTGGTCCAACTGGATGTCCACTTGCAAAAGAATGAAATTAGGCCCATACTTATCACTTTGTACAAAACTTAAGTCCAAGTGGATCAAAGACCTTAACATAAGGCCAGTCACACTAAATCTACTAGAAGAAAAAGTGGGAGAAACCCTCGAACTCATTGGCACAGGTGACAACTTCCTGAACAGAACACCAACAGCTCAGGACCTGAGACCAACAATCAATAAATGGGACCTCATGAAACTGAAAAGTTTCTGTAAGGCAAAAGACACTGTCATACAAACAAAACGGCAGCCTACAGACTGGGAGAAAATCTTCACCAACCCCACATCTGACAGAGGGCTAATATCCAAAATCTACAAAGAACTCAAGAAATTAAATGCCAAGAAACCAAATAATCCAATCAAAAAATGGGGGACAGAGCTAAATAGAGAATTCACAAAGGAGGAATCCCTAATGGCTGAGAGACACTTGAAGAAATGCTCAACATCCTTAATCATCAGAGAAATGCAACTCAAGACTACTCTGAGATTCCATCTCACACCTGTCAGAATGGCTAAGATCAAAAGCTCAAATGACAGAACATGCTGGTGAGGGTGTGGAGAAAGGGGTACCCTACTCCACTGCTGGTGGGAATGCAGGCTTGTGCAACCACTACGGAGGTCAGTCTGGCGATATCTTAGAAAACTTGGAATAGCTTTGACTCAGGACCCAGCCATAGCACTTCTGGGTATACACCCAAATGCCTCTTCACAGAATCATAAGGAAGTTTCCTCGTCTATGTTTATAGCAGTCTTATTTTTAATAGCTAGAAACTGGAAACAACCCAGATGTCCCTCAACTGAAGAATGGGTTAAAAAACTGTGGTACATCTACACAATGGAATACTATTCAGCTATCAGGAACAATGAAATTATGCAATTTGCAGCCAAATGGATGGAACTAGAAAAGCTCATCCTGAGTGAGCTAACCCAGACTCAGAAGGACGCATATGGCATCTATTCACTTATAGTAGGATTTTAGCTATATAGTAGAAGGTATCGATACTACAACTAACACACCAAAGAGAACTTGGACATAGACTTTTTATTTTTAATTTTTATTTTTTATTTATTTTTTATATATATATTTTTTCTATTTTTTAGTCTTTTTTATCTATTTGTCTGCTTATTGGTTTGTTTGTTTAGTAGTTCTCTCTCCCAGGCAATGAGACACTTTTCACTGATGGTACTGCTTCGTAGATCCCCAATGAATGAAGAGGCTCTTGGCCCTCATATGACCTCTCAACTGAAATGAGGGACTGTTATATAAGGACACCCCACCCCAGAGAAATGGGATGGAAGGGTTAGGAGGTAAAGAAAAAAAATGAAATGTGATGTTTCGGCCTTATACTACTAATTGTCATAAACTGTTTAGGATAATTAAGAAACGCAAAATAATGGTTATGCAAGCCGGTCATTCTGTTAGGTACTATGACAGCCTATTATAGTTATTTTCTAAGCTAATCAGAAATAAAGCTGCTAAGAGACAAGCAACATCTGCTTACCCTAATATAAGAGATAGATAGAGCCTCTTCAAAACCCTCAAGAGATCTGCAGAATATGGCATTCAAAGATGTTTTCGTAACTGTAGATTTTTTTATATCAAAACATATCAACTCCTGACAGCACCCCCTATTCTCCTCCAAGTAGAAGATGAGCATCGAAGAATCTCCAGTGGGAGATGATTGAATTAGTCGCAAGCCTATCTCTTGGTAGGAAAAACCCCTTGCTCCAACTGTAGACAGAATGCTGTCCAAAAAGAACAAAACCTGGAAGCAGGTAAGTCGACAACCTAGCTCTGCCATGACAGAGTAGGTAAGTCCTTTATAACCCCTGCTCTACAATCAATGTCTGTCAGAAAAACAGGGCCAAACGACTGAAGATCAATGCGGTAATGTATGGAGAGAAAATGGGAACTGTCCAGGCAGCCACAGGTATGTCATTTCTTAGTTTTGGAAGCTGCAGGCCCTGTACTTCCTATAAAATCAGATATATTTATCCCTCTCAGGTCTCTGAGGTGGTTAAAGAACAGATAGCTAGAGTCTCATAATTAAATTTTGAGTTGTTTAGGAGTCAAGAGTGTGTTATAGATCTAAGAAGATACTTTTAAAATTGTGTTGCAAGTTAGTATGAATGTTGAGTCAGATATAGAAATTTAAACTCATGGAGATGGTTAGATAGTAGAATGTTAAAGTCAAGTACCAAATACATATGGACTGGACATTGGGAATGTACGCTCATTGGGAATGAGCCATATAACCCTCATAACTGTGGCCTAATTACCTCTGTTGTTTTGTATTGTATTTATTATTATAAGAGAAAGAGCCATTTGTTGGACTGAAAGGGAAAACTGTAGGGGGAAATAAGATATACCTTAAACTTAAAAGAAAAAAAAAAAGGGAAGAGGATGGGGGGATGAGGGTGGGAGGGTGGGACTGGAGGGGGGAATAGGGAGGGGACTGCGATTGAGATGTAACTTGAAGAAATAAAAAATAAAGGAAAAAAAAAAGAAATAGGAGGAGGGAGACACAGGTACCAAACCCCTTGGGAGATTTGGAAACAAATGTAATGGGAAAAAACCGAAAAACAAGAAAAAAACCTCTCTGGTTTCCTTGATGACAATTCTACTAGGCTCCGGTCCCAGCATATTCTGCATGCAGGACAAACTGTAGGTCAAACGTTTTATGACTTGGTTGGTATGCCAATCCCTCCACTAGAGGCCTTGCTTGGTTATAGAAAATGGCCAGTTCTAGCTCTGTGTCCCCCATTACTAGGAGTCTTTGTTGTTAGGGTTACTCACAGAGATTCCATGGAGTTTCCATTGCACTATGTTTCCACCTCACCCCCAAAATCCCCCCCAATTCCAGTCATTTCTCTCAGAGACTTTATCCAGCAACTGATGGGAGCAGATGCAGAGTCCCGCATCCAAGCATTAGGGACCCCTGGAGGAGGGGAAGGAAGTATCAGAGGAACCAGTAGGCTCAGGGATACCATGAGAACCCAGCCCACAGAATCAACTGAACAGCACTCATGGGAACTCACTGAGATCAGGGAGCCAATAGGGGTCTGACCTGGAACTTCTGTATATATGTTACAGCAGAATAGGTTGGTATTCTTGTGGAAATCCTAACAATGGAAACAGGGGCTGCCCCTGACTCCTGTGCCTACTTTCGGGACCCGTTTCCTCCTACTGGGCTGCTTTGTCCAGTCTTGATGCGATAGTATGTGCCTGGTTTTATTGTAGCTTGTAATGCTGTGTTTGGTTCATGTCCCTGAGAGGCCTGCTCTTTTCTGAGGAGAGATGGGCGTGGGGCAGGGATCTGAAGGATCTAGGAGGGAGGGAAGAGAGGTAAGGGGGAGGGACGGAAGGAAAATTGCAGTTGGGATGTAAAACATGAGAGATTAATATAAATAAAAATTTAAATTTAAAAAAACAAGCTGTGAGGACTAAGAATGGGAAAAAATGAATGATATTACCTAGAACTTTGATAAGAGTAGAAAAAGGACAATTCCTCAAAAGTTTCAGACCAAGGTCTGTATCACCATTTTAATTTTACTAAGAGGTACATAGGGGAGGTTTTAATGTTATTCTCCATTTGAAAAAAAAATGCATAAAACACCAGTACTTTCTGAACTACATCTCATTGGCTTCAACACATACCAAGAAGAGAAACACATTAGCAATGAGCCCTCTTACCTTAAACTATTAAAACAGTTCATATCTTACAGGACAGGAAATAAGTTCTCTCAGCAGGGGAGAAATTCACAGATGGAAAAGATGGCAAATGAAGACTGTTAACGTCAAACACGATCAAGCAAAAAGCTCAATACACAAGTCAGATGACAATTCTGCCAAGTCATCAGAAAAATGAAAGCAAGGAATACTGGCTGTAGTGAGAATGATGTAAGAAAGCATGAGGGAAATTGGAAATGTCACACACCGTGATCAGACTCGGATTTCTAATTCTTCCTCTTTACTTTTCAAAACACGTCTGAAGGCCAACGATTTCCAACAGCACTTAAAAAGAAAACAAGAAACTAAACTGTCCTAATGAGCAGCCAGATCACTGGAGCCATGCACAGTCTGCAGTCCCCCTGGGCATTCATCTGTGTACTATTCGGGTGCCTAATGGCCCCTGGTCGACAAACCTGGGTCCTCTCCTTGAAGGAAACAAAACAACCTGACCTTTCTTGCTTTCTGATGCTATTCTTCTGTGATCAGATATGCTTTTTGCTTAAAATTACATGTTCCTTAGTAACTAAAATAGATTTGTACCATGTGACCAAGGTTCCATGAATATACATATAGAACAGAAAAAATAAGGGGGACTTAAAAGAGGAGTATTTAGTCTTTTAATAATCTTTTAAGCTGCAAATCTTAGAGCAGAATACAAATTATGGTACAATGAGAAACAGACTAGGCACTGAATCATTTTTACAGTTAGAAAAACTGTACCATTTGATAAACAAAATGGATTAATAAAGCTCCAAAGTTATATATTAATTAATTCATTCTTTAAACTACAAGATGTTACATTTGTAAGCATCATTTTACTTTAAAATACATTTCCAAATACACCCAAGAGTCATGTTATGAAACTAGTTAGCTCAAAAACAAAGAAGTAGACTATATTATGCCTTAAGGTGTTTTTGCAATTTTTATTACACATTAAATATTATGTAAATATTCCTCATAGACAATATTCAAAAAGCTCTCTCTCTCTGTGTGTGTGTATGTGTGTGCGTGCGTGTTACTGGGAATTGAACCCAACAAGTGAGCCCTGTACCACTGACCCATGACCCCAGGCTAACATGAGGATGCCCTCCTCTATTACTCTCCACCCTTTTTATGAAGACAGGGTCCATCAATGATCCTGAAGCATGGCCAAGAAGCCCCTCGCATGCACCTGTCTCTGATGCCCAGGCCTGGGGTCACAGATGTGCACACTATCCCTAGCATTACGTGAATTCCTGCGACCTAGTCTCAGGTCCTCATATCTGTATATCAAGTGTAAGCCATCAGTCCAGCTGCTAGATACTTTTAAATTTTTCCAAAATTATTCACCACATATTTGCATGTCTCAGATTTACTGGACACGTGGAGCCTCAGTGTAACACTTCTAATCCCTTCTCCTTTGATTAATCGTTGCTCCAACTGTGACATGCAGCATTAATTTTTAGGGTTTTTAAAGGGGAAATTACAATGCCTGCTGTGACCATTGTAATCCTACCCTAACTGCAGCAATCACTTTAGAACTACTTCTCTGCTTATCATCAGTAATGCTAAACGATAAAAAAATAATTTTATCAGGAATAGTCTGCAACATGATTGTTTAATAAGTTGTAGTATTCTGAAAACTCAATTTATTAAATGCTCAGCACCATAAATTGGGACACTGCCTGGTGATGCAGACCCTTCTAAATTTCCTCTAATGAAGTACAATTCCCCAGGTAGTTCCTGGTCAATCGATAGCAACGCTCTGCTCTCTAGCTGCCTTCCCTTACAGTAAGGCTTGTTCACAGAACCAGCTTCCAGGCCAGGCAGACACCAGCATAATCAAGGCAGAGGAATTTGCAGGGATCAAATCAATTTAGAGTCCAGTCTAAAAGCTTTAAGACTGCTTTACCTCCTGGCAACCAGTCACTCACTGTGTGTCAGATGAGTTCAAACGAAAAGCACTCCACACAGAGCCCACGCTTTCTTGATCTTAATTCTGAAAACTGCATACTTAAAAGATCTGACCTAAAATAAGCACCTGCCATTATAAATAATGACATATAAGTAAGGTCAATTGATCCTATAAATAGAATTGCCCCATATTTTCATTTTTTATGTTATTTTTATTTTTTCCAAAGGGAGTCCACTTAACCAAATGATTATTCTGGACTATTTTGAGTTCTTGACAGACAACAAAATACATATGATAAACCAAGACCAAACATGGACAAGAATCAATCATGGAGTTTGCTTTTTATTCTTATTAATATCTATGTTTAGTTCAACTCAAAGATATAGTTGAAAATCAACACAGGAACATCAAATCTATTTAAAGTAACTGGTTATGCAAGAGACAAGACAACGTGAACACACAGAAAGATTAGCCCAGGGCCTTCTGTTGCTGTCAGGAAAGCATAAGTGGTCCAAAGGAGGCCAAAGGAGGCCTGCGCTCTGATGTAACTGCTCTGCCAACGACACTGCCTACTATAACACATTCCAGAACAGCTCACTAGTAACTACTACATTTTTAACATGCTTCTCTCTACCCTATTCTTAAATCAAATAACTAAAATAAATGAGATTTGAGAACACACGCAGTAGGGGGAAAGCCACATTATGGTAAGGAAGATTAAGGGACTTTTCCTCTCGAAAGTTGGAACACTGAAAAATAATTCAATTTAGGGAACTCATAAGCTAAACTGAAACAGAAGGGAGATCCCTCAACTCTTAAATGCCACCAAATATTAAAATATTTTAGAAGATCTGAAACATTCAAATTCTAAATAATGTTTTCCCTTCAACTAGATAATACTTAACAGTTCTTTGTTTGAGGACATATCAGTACATATAGACACAGCATATTCCTTCAGCATTTGTTCAATGGATGGTTAAACAGAAGGGTAAGAACCTGCCTCTTATACCTGATTGTTCTTATGTGTCAGCTGTTCAAGGGCTTCAGCTTGTTTCTCCACAGCCCGTTCCAACTTCCTATGCTTCAGCTTCCACTGGCGGATGGAGTCCTGGGCCTTCATTTTTAGGTCTTCTCTCCTCTTCTCTGCCTCCTTTCGAAGGGTTTCTGACCTCTGTAACTCAGTATGGTAGTGTTCCGCCTGCTTGGTCGCATCCTCCGCATGGTGGCTCAGCTCTGAGATCTGGAGGTCAGTATGCTTCCGTTGGGCCTCACAGGTCTCAAAGTGATTCTGGATCTTCTTCAGCTGATCCAACATCTGCAGCTGTTGTTTTTCCCTGTTCTCCAAATCACATGTTAGAGTCTAGGAATTAACCACAAGAACCATAAAATTAAATTCTTGTCAAGGTTAGATGTGTACCATACAAACCACAAGATACAACTGTCACTGAGACAAAAGGCATTGCCACCCAATTTCATTCACAATCAATCTACAATGTATGTATGATTCATTACGTGTATTTAATACTCAAATTAACCTGGAATAAACTATTACCTCTTTTTCACACAATATCTTTCTAATTGTCAGAAAAATAAAAGGGAGTGCTGAGAAAAATGTGTGGTATTTTAGTAAAAACCAGGTGCTTTGTTCAGCTGAAGTAATCAGTGATTTGAAATGTGTCAGGTAATTAGAAAACTCATAGAAGCAATTATGTAGCATTTCACTTTCTGGCAGCACATGAAACTTTATTATAATAAAATAATAAATCAGTAACAAGAGCACGAACACGGGTGACGGAAGCACGCGGTAGATACACTACACTGCAAAGTTCCATCCAAGATTC
>CAJQZJ010032499.1:3012623-3027236 GCA_907164525.1 Lophiomys imhausi | reverse complement strand
CTGTCAGAGGACTCTCACTTGGCACCCCTCGAGAGCTTTCAGACCTGTTTCTAACCTCCATACTGTTTCACCTTAGTCATTTTCTGCTAACCTCTCAAACTCTTTCTAAACTGCTCACTAACAGAACCACCAGCTATGGGTGAACTAGGAAGTTTCCTAATCCGGACCACAAGCTCTGAACCTCTTAAGGAGAAAAGGAAATCACATGGAAGTTATTAGTCAGTTCAATCACTAATCAAGAGCCACCTACCAGCACTCAGAAATTTTCCCACATCTCTATCCAATTTACATAATGGTCATTCCAAACTACCTCATTTACTACTCTACCAACTTTCACCCACTTTTAATATGCAACCCAACTCTTCCTTCACAGGCTAAATTGAGGCAATTAAGGCAGGACGCCACCAAAATGATCTACCTGCACAACTCTGAATCTTACCAATAGCTAATCTGTCTTCCTCTGTAACCTCTACAGGACTCCATCATCAGTACACAAATAAACCAGAAATGATTTTTCCTACAGGTACCTGAAGAAGTCTGTATAACTAGAAGGTATAGAATTATCTCAACCCATGCAGCATACCGCTTCATGACATTTAGTCCCTGCTTAAATGCTGTCAAAGGAGAAAGTCAAAAAACACACAAACCCCCCATTTGGCTAAGAATTCCTTCCCACACATTAACAAACTGTTATTAGATCTTCCAACTAAATCTGAAAACTTCATTCAACTCAATTGCATTTCTATTCTCATTCCTCTAAGGGGAGAAAATGTTAATGTATACTTACATCAAAGACCTCAAGGGGGCTGGAGAGATGGCTCAGTGGTTAAGAGCACTGACTGTTCTTCCAAAGGACCAGGGTTCAAATCCCAGAATGCACATGGCAGTTCACAACTGTCTGTAACTGCCAGGTGTGATGGTGCATGCCTTTAATCCCAGCACATGGGAGGCAGAGGCAGGTGGATCTCTGTGAGTTCAAGGCCAGCCTGGTCTACAGAGTGAGTTCATGACAGCCAGAGCTACACAGAGAAACCCTGTCTTGGGGAGGAAAAAAAATAGATAAAAGAAACAAAACAAACACCTCAAGTTTGATGAAATCTAGAAAAATACAGAGGACTCGGTGCTTTATAGTCAGACTTATTATAAAATTTTAGTAAAATGAAAAGATACCAAGAAAAATCAGCAAAGAAAAAGACAACAAAGGCTGAAACCCATGGAAAAATACGAGCAAGTATTCAGTTCTCTCGCAGTGGAGTGAAAAGTGAAATGCATAATCTCTCTAGCAGTGAATTAACTGGTAAAATGTCATCAATTAGAAAAACTCACTAGGTTTAACTATGGGATTTAACTATGGGATGGTCACATAAGCCCCATCTGCCTAATACATCAAAATTCAAACTCTAGGACAAAAAAAAATATTCAACATAAACCACACTGTTCACACAGTCTAAGCAAAATAAACAGGAGCAAAATTCACACAGGTTTGACTTCAAATCCGCTCTGGGATGCTGTGGCCTGAACCAAAGCTATTTGATTTACAAAATGTGTCAAAGAATATCAACCTCCCTTAGGAATCACAACCCACACAAGATCTTGAAAGCACCTGAAGAGTAATTAGCACATTTAGGGACTTAAGAACAAATAGAATTTTATATTTGACCAGAGGCCATATTACAATTAGAAAGTTAGTGTACATGTTAGAGTACTGTCTACTCTGTTAGAGACAGGGAGATGAAGCAGACTGATCTGCTTTACAAGACAAAGTATGAATATGACACATAAAGAATGAGCCATAGGTCCTTATGAATCAACTGATATACCACTGTATTAATTACCTGAATATGAGCTAAAGAACTTTAATATCTACACAAAGGGCCAGAAATAGGAATCTTGAAATGGGAATTACATAAATATTAATGCACAGATATTTCTAAAAATTTGTAGAAACTAAGGAGTGGAGAGAAAAATCACAGGATAAGACTACATGAATTTAAATAAAATCCGAGAGCTAGAGTGATCGTACACTGCTAAAGAACTTGTCTAGATATACTAGGCAAGTTCTGAGATCAACCCCTAGTATTGGGGGGAAATAAAAAACAAAACTTCCTATCTTGCTGGACATGCTGGCTCAAGCATATAATCCCAATTGGGAAGCTGAAGGGAGATTACAAAAATTCAGGGTTAACCTGTGGTACATAGAGCGTTCCAGGTCAACTAAGACACATAACAAGACCCTGTCTCAAAAAAGAAACACTATATAAGTGAATACACAAACAGGTACATGCGACCAGAGGTAAGCACTTCCTCTCTCTCATGTTCAAGACTGAGGACCATGTGCTAGGCCCTGAGGGAAGTACTACACAAGAAATGCTGACTGCACAAATGCCGGTGGACTGGGAGTGGGAGACACACTGCGCTGGTGTTAGTGGAAACATGATTTTAGTCAGTAGATTCACCAGAAACTCATCTATCTATTCAATAAGGCTTCAGAAGGGAAGAAAGACAAGAAGACTAGCAGGCAGCATGAACTGTAGAGGAAAAGACTGACTAAAGGAGTGGAAATGTGCAACCATGACCAGAAGAAGCACAAACAAGAGTCCACACAAAGAGACTCTGAGCCGAAGATGCTGTGGTAGTTCTACAAAGCTAAAAAAAAAAAAAAAAAAAAACGGAAACTAAGGGCAAAATCGAGCTGAGGGGATGCCAAAATCCACTTGGAACTTTCAAAGGTTTCCCGGCAAGGGAATAACATGATCAGATATGTAACTGAGGAAGATTAATCACCAAAGGATGTTATGCTAATACTCACAAATTAAATATTATAGCAACACTAAAAGTAATTGAACATTATCCATCTAAAGCAGGAATGGACCTTTAGAACCAATTCTTTTTTTCAATTGCAGCAAGGTCAATAAAGCTGGCTTATAGCAAGTAAGAACAACCTGTAGCGTTCAAAAGACTGGAAAAGGAAAAAAGGAACATCTGTCAGTCTTTCTAAGGAAAATCCTCTGCATGTTTCAATTCAATACAATACACATTTACTGTGCCGAGGAATATGCAAACTGCTAAGACAAAAAAGCCTAACGTGACAGCATGCTTCTCTGTTCTGCTGTCCCAGAGAACCAGAGAACCTTGTTGAGAAGATGGACAGCTCAATTACTTTTCATACATGTGATATGTATGAATGAGCAACGCTTCTCCGTTTCAAATCTCACTTTCCTTCATAATTCACACTGCCAACTATGTACTGATGCCCCACCCCTCAGTGCCTTCACTTCATCATACAGTGTTTCCTAATTAGCAATGGTGTTCCTTGCAAAAGATGCCTGAACTGGTACTGATTATCTTAACAAAAGGAGATGGTTCATGATGCTAATGAAAGTGTCTAAGAGGAGAGGCAGGGATGGGGACATGAGGACAGGAACTGAAAAGACCATGTCCAGCTCAGTCAATGTAAGAATTCAGTTTCCAGCATCACTAAAGCAACAGCACCCTGGACTCCCGAGATCTACTTTCCTTTGGAATTATTCATGATCACTTCACTATGAACCTTGATGCTGGCGAGGGAAAGGCTTGGGAGGACACTGGGGAAGAAAGAAAAGACAAGTGAATACGACCAAAAGGACAGGTCTCCCAAATACTCACAAACAAGGGCTGATGTAAGGATTCAAAATAACATGACTTCACAATGTTTTTCAAGCAATCCCAAAACTAGGTGTAGCCAAATTAAAATATGATCACTTTTAAATCTGGGTTTTCAAAATCAGTGAAGGGAGAAGGCCACTTGCTAAATCTGTTCACTTTTTCCAGTTTATAACACCTGAAAAAACTAGGGAGGAAAGCCCTTCTAAATTCCAGTGGAAGAAAGTGACTGTCAATTGTAATATCTCTAGTAGCTGCACCTGTCAGATATATGTATGTGTGTGTATGTATAAGTGTGGGGCATGTACATATATATATATACATATATACACACATATGTACATATACATCACATATATAAACAGCCATGACTTCATGTGTATACACAAACTGTTAAATGGACTACAATAAAAAATGCACTCTATAAAATTATACAGATGTTTACACTATTGTCATTTAATGGACCATACATAATAACTTTTACATTTCAATTATTTTAGAGAGTAAAAATTTGTATCTTTTTATTAAGTTTATTTTTAAAATAGCTGTTTGGTTACAAATCTTTAGTAAGAACAAAAGTGTCACTGACAATATTTTTCATAAAAATTCATCAACCAAAAGAGAATGATGGGTACCACAATGTGATTTCTAGAAACATACTACAGTGAAAAGTAATATGTATCTGAATGTACTAAAACAGCACATCAACAGAAAATGGCCTCTCAAGCATTGCCATACAAATATTTGCTCTTCATAAACATAAAAACAGTAGCCCTAAAGTGAACAATAGTCAACAAGCCACTGGAAATAAGATTTCATATAAACAAACTACCATTTGAAAGCTATTCAACAAATTAGCCTTAATAATGAACCTGTTGGATGGGATAATATTATGTGTTCTAAATGTTAACTAAGTCCACTTGCTGTACACCAAATGAAGCTGTGCTACCTTTCCTGTTATCCATTGTCTCTGAATGGTTAAATAAATGCTGAGGCCTGAGACTGGGCAAAGACAGAGGTAGGCAGGAATAAGGTGCTCAGACTTCTGAAGCACAGAGGTTGATGGGTAGAAGAAGCCTCCAGAAGAAGTAGGAGAGGAAGCCAGAGGAGCAGGAAGGAAGACACACACCATGGGTTAGAGATGGAAGAAGATACTGCCACATGGCCTGGAACATTGGCATAGCGTGGAGAATAACACCCCAAGGGGACGTATGTGTATATGGAGTCATATTTGGGGAATAGAATTATGAGCTACCTTAGATGGGCTAAGATTGCACAATCCAGGCCAAGGCTTGTTAAAATCTATCTGGTGTCTATGTGTGCTCATTTATAATGGCTGGTTAAGGATTTAACACTGCTAACCAATTAAATATAATATAAATGCTGGTAAATAATTTAATTAATTGTTTCTACACCCTGTGAACAAAGACTCCCCAGCACTCTCCTGAGCTAGGTTTTCTGGGGTACACATCAGGTCTGTAAAACAGATGAGGTACGGAGACTTTGAAAGCAGAAGTAAGACAAAGGTTATATTCTTCCTTCTCTTTGCCACTGATGGTAGTCAAAGAGATGTCATGTTGTCCCGTGGTAAATGTCCACTTTGTGCCTATGGGGGTTTTACAGCATCATCTTCCAGTGCTTCTTGGAAGCCTAGGCAGGACCTGGTCTGGCAGTTATAGTAACAATACCCAGTGTTACAAAAGTATCTACAGCACTTCCTCCTACATTAAGTGTCAGTATTATCAAGTCTGAACAGATAAAATAACAATTTAGTAAGATCACATTGGAAATTCTCAGATTCTCAATTAAATTATGCTCCACTCACCTCTGTTGAAAATTAGTCTGACAAGCTATCACATGTCTTGATGAACTCACTCATTTCAGGATAATTTCAGAGTTTTATGAACTGGTACTAAAAGAACAACCATCAATTGTCCAGTCAGGAGGACTAAGATAAGTCTCTTTGAACAAAAGACCTCAAATCAATCAAAGCAAGTCCACAGCTTTGAAATATATCTACATGAAGCTAAATTAGACCACCCCTCACTGAGGCCATAATACATAAAGCTTCTTTCAAAGTACAGGAATGGCAAAGTAGAATACACACTTAAAATCTGGGAGTAAATTCTTACCTCAAGCAAAACACACATTAAACTGATTCAAACTTTTAACAAGTTATGGAGAAAACGAAACATCAAGTGTTACTTTAGAATCATATCAAAAAGAGTTTTATGTAACTTTCCATATCTAGCATATTTTTTAATTTATTTATTTATTGCTTCAGATTACATCTCCATTATAGTGTCCTCTTTCGACCCTTCCCAGTCCCACCTTCCCACCCTCTACCCCCTAACCCTTCCATCCCACTCCTCTGGAGTGGAGTGTCCCTACATAACAGTCCCCTTCCCCAGTTCAGCAGTCATATGAGGGCCAAGAGCCTCCTCATACACTGGGGGCCTACAAGGCAGCACCACTACGGCTAAGTGTCTCATTGACAGGATGAAAAAGTCTATGTTCTTGTTCCCTTTGGTGCGTTGGCTGTAGTGTAGTTATCCTGTACTATATGGCTATACAGCCATAAAGCCACAGAGTTATAAGATGCTGTGCAATAATCTGAGTGACTAGACCCTCCTGGATCTCACCCAGCTACCCAGGGACCATTAAAAGTCCCTGGGTAGGACTCACCTCCCCTCTCTTGGACATGCACGGAAGCCGCTGAATCCGGGAATCGGGAACCCCCACCAGGAGAGACACTGGGTAAGATCCACTCTAATACCAGTGGGCAGATTCGAACCCCACACAGGGTTACTCACCAGCCTTCTGGGACCCCAGATCCCACGCAGCTGTTCCAGCTATTTAGCAAAAGGTTGCAAACCCATGGGAGTACCATACACTCTTAGCAGTGCGCCACAGCAGCAGGGCATGCAGCAGCTAATGGTTCCACAATGTGTCAGCCCAGCAGCCAGCGGGTCCACAGCGGCATTTTGGAAAGCGCAGACATATTTGTGCCCTCCCCCACCCCAGGGATGCTGGACATACATGCAGGCCCCTCTATTGGATTTACAGTCATTGGGAAAAAAAAAAAAAAAAAAAACACTGCAGCAGGACTGAGCAGCAGGATACTCTTCCGGCTGCAGGTTACGCAGCAGCTCGACTGCTGTGTACCGGAACTTGGAAGACAGTGGCCCCATTTTCCAGTATCCAAAGCCAGCTCCATACACACATAGGTGGAGCTGTGAGAGTGGCAGAAAAGGCGGCAGGGTTGGAAGGCGGATTTGTCCACCACAGGGTCCAAGCCCTGGGCAAATTGTGGGGTAATAATTATTAGATTCTTTTGTTAGTGCTGGCCCTTCCAGTGGGAAACCAGAGCTTAAGCATATATAGTTCCACCCCTGGATCGTGAGGTTTCGACTTGAGGGACACTACTGAATGACTCACCTTAAGGCCGTGGAGTTGGGTCCTTTCAAGACTCCAGCAGGCGGCCTCAACCCCCAAACTTGGGACCTCCAGAGTCCACAGAATCTGTGTGTGGACACACAGGACCATACCACCAGAGCCACTGCAGGCTGAACACTCAGTGTGCAACATAGAGAGCCCTGACTTGGGAGCAGTGAAACAACCCCGGGCCATTCCTAATTGCCTGGGAATAGACTGCACCAGCTCACAGTGCTTCTGGCTATTAGATGCACATTGACCCTCAGAACCCCCTGTGAGCAGCTGGGAAGGACCACAAATATGGTCCGACACATAAGCTGCAGGGGAGCTACAACCCCACCCAACAGCCTGAAGCCTGCCAACCTGCACTGTCATCTATATGAAGACCAGTTGGATCCCAGGAATCTACAGGAACTCATCACCATCACAAACCCTCACCTGAGTCCCCAACTGGGACAAAACAGGAAGGGGTGAGCTCTCGGAGACACACTGAGAACCTCCACACAAGGTCCCTTCCAGCCAGTGGAAAGCGACAGACCACCAAGCAATACAACTGCTACACCAAAGTGCCCCCTTTGGCTCCAAGCCCAGAAGACAACAGGAACAAACAGCTAAGAACAACCAAATGGCAAAAGGTCAGAGAAAAAACAGAAACAACAGAAGTCAGGGAGAGATGACTCCAACAAAACACAACTATGCTAGTACAGCAAGCTCTGACCACTTCACCACAGCTGAAACACATGAAAATGACGACAACTCTACAGTCTGGAAAGTGATAGAGTCCTTTCAAGAAGAACTTAAATCTATGAAAGAATTCAAAGAGTCCACAATTTTACAAGTGAAAGCAACAGAGAATACCATTAGAGAGCTCCAAGCCAAAGTGGCTCAACTTGAACAGGAAACAGACAAGGCAATGAAAGATTTAAAAGAGATGAAAGATTTCCAGGCAAAGACAAGCAAATAGGAGCAGGAAATATACAAAATGAATAAAATCTTTCAAGACAGGAAACTGGGAATGGAAGCAATAAAGAAAACACAGAGTTAAGAGTGGAAATGGAGAATCAAGGGAAGAGAACAGGAACTACAGACATGAGTATCAAAAATAGGATACAAGAGATGGAAGACTGAATCTCAGGCATGGAAGATTCGATGGAAGAAATCAGTACAACATCCAAAGAAAATGAAAAGCTAAAAAAGTTCTTATCTAGCATATTAATTTTAACAAACATACACTGTTATTAGTTTCTCCCTAATATGTAGAGAGACACATACATGACACCAATCCAAAATATTAAGTCCCTTAAGTCTTAGTGATTGAATATAATTGTTTCTCCACTCATCCAATGAGAACATGTTTCACACAGCTAGTTGTACTTTTTTTTTTTTTATTTCTTCAAGTTACATCTCAATCACAATCCCCTCCCTACTCCCCCTCTGGTCCCACCTTCCCACCCACTTCCCCCTCACACACCCCCATCCACTTCCTCTTTTTTTTTAAGTTTAAGGTATATCTTTTTGCCCCAACAGTTCTCCTTTCAGCCCAACAAATGGCTCTTAATCTTATAACAACAAATATAATACAAGACAATAACAATAATTAGGCCACAATTATGAAAATTGTAAGACATAACATACATTCCCAATGTCCAGTCCATATGTATTTGGCAACCGACTTTAACATTCTACTATGCATCCATATCCATGATTTTAAAGTTCTATATCCAACTCAGCTTCCATTCTAACTTTTACCACTAACTTAAAAGCATCTTCTGAGATCCAGAACACCCTCTTACTTCCTAAACAACTTAAATTTTAACTGTGAGACTATAGCTATCTAGTCTTCAGCCACATCAGAGACCTGAGAAGGATAAATATATCTGATTATACAAGACATGCAGAGCCAGTACCTTCCAAAACTAAGAAATGACAGACAACTGACTGCCTGGACAATTCCCAATTTTTCTCCATACATTACAGCATCAATCTTCAGCCTTTTGACCCCGTTTCTCTCACAGACATTAATTTTAAAACAGGAATTGTGAAGGACTTGCCTACCCTGTCTTGGCAGAGCTAGGCTGTCTGTCGACTTACCTGCTTCCAAGTTTTGTCCTTTTTGGACAGCAATCTGTCTACACTTGAAGGAAGGAATTTTTCTTGCCCAGTGACAAGCTTGCCACTAATGCAAACATCTCCAATTGGAGATTCTTCAGTATTCATCCTCTACTTGGAGTAGAATAGGGGATGCTGTCAGGAGCTGACATGTCTCAATATCAAAAAAACAGTCTTAAGAAAACATCTTTGAATGCCATATTCTGCTACTTATACTTTTTAATGAAGCATCACACCGAGTTTAAGCAAAGTAGAAGAAATAAGTTTCAATTAATTAAATACATCCATCTCTGTGAAGAAATGAAATATTAATTTGTTTAATTAACTGTGGTGTTCATTATACAGATTTTAAATACATATTTCTTCAGAATGTTTAACTTAAAATACAAGGGAGCATGCAATTAACTTCTAGGTCCCAGCAATAGACAGGGAAAATTTGACCCTAGAACACTTATCTTAAAGTACATTTGTATTTTCTTAACTTTTTTCACACTCCATTAGACTGATAATTTCAGCTATACAATTCTTGGTGTTTAATTCAACACTTAAAGAAAAGAAAATTCAGGGCTGGAGATATAGCCAAGAGTGCTTGGTGCACTTGTAAAGGTTTGAGTCCCAGCACCCACATGGCAGTTGACAACTGTTTATAACTCCAGTGCCAGGGATCTGATGCCATCTTCTGATGTCTGTGGGCACCAGGTACATACATGATCCACGTAAAGAAGAGAAAATGTGGATATATATATATATACTATTCTATATACATAAAACTATTCTGCTTTAAGAAGATTGGTTTGGGATCCTTCTGAATGAGGTAGAACAAACTTGTTACAACTTTGCTGAGCCATATAGCAGGTCAACCCAGGCATCAATGTATCCACATCTTACCAATATTGATGTAGTCTCAAAAATGTCTAGGACAAACTGTAGAGAGTTGCAAAGTGCCGCGCCCTAAAGATGGCGCTGGTCTCCGCCTTCCACCAGCCCAACGGTGAGCGCTCTCTATGATAATAAGTTCATATTTGGCAAAGACCGCTGATCTGGCTTGCTTCCACATACATGGACCTCTAAGATAGCACCACTTGGCTTTACTTGACTGGCTGTTCATTTAGTATTTAGCCTGTGGGTTGGGTCTGCCCCATTATTCGGAAGACTGTTTTCAAGGGACCTGAATAAACTGCTGGAGAAGAGTTTTGCGAATTGCGTCATTCCTTGCTGGACAAGGGGGGACACGACAAAGTGGTGGCCCGTACGGGGACCCAGAAAAGACTCAGAACTCCTGCAGTCAGGGGCAACGCGTTGGTAAGTTCCTGGGATAAATCAGGACAATAAAGTTTCACGGAGATAGTGAACACAAAGTAAAGTTTCGCGGAGATTGCGAACAAAAGGTAAAGTTTCGCGGGAAGTTGCGAACAATAAGGTCTCCGGGAGGGAGCAATAAGGACCTCCGTAAAGAGGCAATAAAGTCTCCGGAGGGAGCAATAAGGACCTCGGTAAAGAGGCAATAAGGTCTCCGGGAGGGAGCAATAAAGTTCCGTGATTCGGACGAGTAGAAGACACAACTGGCAGAGCAAGGTGAGGAAAGCAGAGAGTGCCTCACAGAAATGGAGGGAATGCTGGCCTTGCCTTTATCAGTTGCTGGGAGAAGCTTGGGAGAGAGATCTTGGATTTTGCCTGGGGGCAAAGTACATTGCAGGGAGGAGCACGGCCGATTTGGAGACTTGTTCGGAGTTGTTTAGGAGATCAGAGATATTGCAAGGCAGTGGAAAAAGGACAAAAGGCATTAGAACAGTTAAAAATGGAGCGCTTGGTCAAATCTGGGAAAGATACTTTGAAAGAGGATAGCTCAGAGTCTAAAGAGGAACTTAAAAGGTTAACAAAGAAAATGGAGAAGTCATCTTTGAGGAAGAGTTCTGACTGCACCCGGATAGAGCCCTCAGGTCTGGGACCGCCTGTGCTGGCCCCGCCTTCATGTAATGAGACTTCCCCTCTGAGTGATCCTAGTGGGCGGTCATTCTGTCCAAATGTTTGGAGGGAAGTGAGACATGAGCTGTACTATCCTGTCTTTCAGGATGGAGGGGAAAGATCTGAGCAAGTAGACAGTGAAAAGGAAAGTAACAAAGGCGAAAGATTTGAGCAGGCAGCAGTCGGTGTGGGAGGAGCAGCTGCTGCAGTCGGTGTGGGAGGAGCTGTTGCCATGGCGCCTGACACGTCAGCGGCAGTCGGAGTGGGCGGAGTCGTTGCTACAGTGCGTTCAGCCATGCTGGCGGCAGCTGGTGTAAACAAAGCCATTGCCATGGCGCCTTCAACTCCTCCCCCATATCCAGAAGCCACTCAGACAGAGCAGCCAGTTCAGTCCCTGAAAGTAGGGAGATCTTTCTGCCCGGGGATGTGGACACAAGTAAGAACAGAATAGAACATTATCCCACTGCACTTGCTGCTTTAGCCTTGAATGGTATCCAACAATGCTTGCAGTCTTTTGGAGTTGCTCCTGCCAGTATAATAGTGCCTTATTCCAGTTATCAAATTAAGATTTTGTGTGGCACTGTAGATGACTGGGCAATATTGCAATGTAGCTTTGAAGGAGTGATTGATAACCATTATCCTAAACATCCATTGCTATTATTTTTTAAGGAGCACCCAGTGATATTCCCTAAGGTTACTTCAGCAGTACCACTTCAAGGGTCACCAAATGTGTTTATTGATGGCTCAAAGACAGGCTGTGGAGCCTATTTGATAGAAAGACAAGAGCCCATGTTATGTCAATTTCAACTGGGCTCCCCCCAAATAGTAGAGTTAAAAATAGTAATTGAGGTGTTTAAAAGATGTCAATTTGCATTCAATTTGATTTCAGATTCAGTGTATGTGGTCAACGCAGTGAAAGTATTAGAATTAGCAGGTCCTATTAAGAATAGTAGTACTGTATGTGCCTTATTACAAGAGTTACAAGTTTTAATCTGGCAGAGAAAAAGATGTTTTTATATTCAACATATCAGAGCACATACAGGATTACCTGGACCATTAAGTGAGGGTAATAATAAAGTTGATCAATGGAACAGGATGGAATGCATTTTTTGGAGCTCATTCCTGGATCAAGCCAGACAGTTTCACCAATTATTTCATGTAAATGCAAAAACTCTACAGCAGAAATTCCATTTGTCTAGAGCAGATGCTAGACAAGTAGTTTTGGACTGTCCTCAGTGTGTGATTCATCATCATCCTCCCAGTGTGGGAGTGAACCCTAGAGGATTGATGCCACTCAAAATCTGGCAAATGGACGTTACCCACATTTCAGAGTTTGGAACCTTAAAATATATTCATGTATCTGTGGATACCTGCTCAGGTATCGTACATGCTACACCTATGAGTGGAGAAAAGGCTCGCAATGTCATAGGACATTGCTTAGAAGCCTGGGCTGCATGGGGAAAATCACAGCAGCTGAAAACGGATAATGGACCAGCCTATACAGCTCAGTCCTTTGTCTCCTTCTGCAACCAGATGGAGGTACAGCTTAATCATGGATTACCATACAATCCTCAAGGACAAGGAATTGTGGAGCGTGCTCATTGCACCTTGAAAGAATGCTTGCAAAAACAAAAAGGGGGAATAGGCCAAGGCCGTACCCCCAAGGAGAGAATGTCTTTAGCCTTATTTACTTTAAACTTTTTCAATTTGGATGCTCAAGGCCGCTCAGCAGCGGACAGACATCAGGATTCCCATGGTTCACCTAAAAGCATGGTGAAGTGGAAGGATATTTTGACAGGCTCTTGGCAGGGGCCTGACCCTGTGCTAACATGGGCGAGAGGGTCTGTTTGTGTTTTTCCTCAGAACCAACAAGATCCAGTGTGGGTGCCTGAGCGCCTTGTGAGGAAGATTCGTCATGAAGACCTTCCTAAGGATCCTGGTGTTAGTAGCAGTGAGTATGTCAGGAATGACCGAGCCGAGATGGGGGATCCTGTCGATATTCCCAAAGCTGATGCCGGTCAGACATGATGCAACTGTGTTTCCACGCTTATTTAGCAGTAATAGAAGCCTAGGCTTACCCTACCTTCCCTTTGATGATCAGAGAAGCCCTATAGAAGGTAATAGAAATGTCAGCTTGAAGGGTAGTTTGTGCTTTTTAATGAGCTTCAATAGGTCAGATGATACAAAATGCATTAAATTGTCTCAGCAGTCAGCAGATTTTTTACCACAACTGAGGTTTGGGGGTAGGAGTGGTGGTTTGTTTTCAGGCAATGGTTTTTGTCTTGAAGGATGGTGGCCCACACGAGTCTCTGACCGGGACCCCCCCAAACAGCCACGCTGGGCACCTTTTTGTAAAGGATCCACAGGAGAGGAAGGACCTTTTCCCTGGACTGGATGTCAGGAGCGCAGAGCAGTTTGGGTTCAACAAGATTATTTTTCCTTTAGCCCCATGATTAGTAATATAGTGAATAAGTCTTGTACAGGAATGCTTGATATACCTACTAGGGATCCTCAGCAGATTGCCACCAATCCTTTTGATTTGTGGCTTTTGTGTGGAGTAAATGGAAGTTGCATGGACTTGGGACCTGTCATTATGCTTGGAGGAGGAATTTATCAAAGAGGTAATTTTTCCCTAGGGTCTGCTACCAGATTGGATTTCTCTAGCGGTAGTGGCTCTGGTACTTGGAATTCTTTATTTCATTCTTACCGCAACAAGAACTTTTCAGCTTCGCCAGTATGTCTCTGGCCTCCTTTTCTGTGGATTGTAAGTAATGGGAGTGCATCCTTAGGTGAAGAAAAGTTAGTATGCACTCCAGGCACATGTTTTTATGCCCTATGCTGAAATGCCACAGCCTTTCCTGTGGCTGTGGTGACTAGAATGCCTCGATATGTACCAGTTCCTGTAGAGGCCCCTAATACCATGATGCTATTCAGATTTAAAAGAGATTTTGGCATCACTGCAGCTATTGTTACTGCTATCACTGTTGCTGCTGTGGGAGCTACTGCCTCAGCTATTGCCTTGTCTAGTTCTATACAGACTGCCAATGCCCTGAATAACATCTCAGCCACTGTGGCACAGGCATTGGATACTCAGACCTCTGAATTCTCATCTCAAAGGAGGTCTTATGATAGTTAATCAACATATAGATTTAATACAAGAACAGATTGATTCTCTTTGGCAACTAGCACAGTTGGGGTGTGAGTGGAAATTGCAAGGTTTGTGTGTTACTTCTGTGCAATATCAAAATTATACAAAAGCTGCTAATTTGTCTAGACAATTGTCAAAGTTCCTCTTACAGGATTGGTCAGCTGAATTTGAAAATTTGATGAGAGAGCTGAGAGCGACAATCGTACACATCAACTCCACTCGGGTGGATCTGAGCCTGGCTACTGGCTTGACTTCTTGGATACAGACGGCTATGGATCATCTTAAGGAGTGGGCGGGTGTAGGCTCTTTGGCGA
>CAJQZJ010032499.1:2996440-3012223 GCA_907164525.1 Lophiomys imhausi | reverse complement strand
ACGGTGAGCGCTCTCTATGATAATAAGTTCATATTTGGCAAAGACCGCTGATCTGGCTTGCTTCCACATACATGGACCTCTAAGATAGCACCACTTGGCTTTACTTGACTGGCTGTTCATTTAGTATTTAGCCTGTGGGTTGGGTCTGCCCCATTATTCGGAAGACTGTTTTCAAGGGACCTGAATAAACTGCTGGAGAAGAGTTTTGCGAGTTGCGTCATTCCTTGCTGGACAAGGGGGGACGCGACAACAAACCACATAGTACAACCAAAGAAATTATGCCCAACTTCATAACATACATTGACAATAAGAAACTCAGTGAAAGCTAACTTGTTATTGCAATGCACCATTAGAGCAATGCATTATATTTCAATATGTTGTGAAATACCAATCAGGTTAAATTTGGCAAAAGGTTGACAGTGGATAAGAGAGCAGCATAGTTGGATGAGACAGATGTTTGATGGGGAGATCAAGAAAGCAGTATGTCAAAAGATCCCAGCTAATGCTTCAGTCATCTCAGATAATGGAAACTGTAAACATGAAGTAGGTGTGACATCAGACACAGCAAGCTGCCCAGAAAAAACAGGCTTAAATGAAATGTTCCATCCAATTCACTACATTATTTTTTTAAAGGATGGGAAGAGAATCAGAAGTAGATAATACAAATATTATCTAAAATATCCCACTTCATCAAAAATTACGACATGCTGAAAAACATAAAAGTGTGGCACACAAATGAAAAAGAACACAGGAATAGCCTTTGAGGGAGTCCAGATATTGAACTTATTAAAGATGGCACATCTTTATATTCAAAAAGCTAAAAGAAACCATTTTTTGGATGAAGGTAGGATGATAATATCTCATCAAATAAATCCATAAAAAGCAGAAGTCGCTTGTATTATTACTGTTCTAGCTGTTGTGAACAAATAAAGAAAAGAAGCAACTTAGGGTGAAGAGGATTTATTTGAGCTCAAAGGTCACAGGGTACAGTCCATCATGGCACACGGTAAGGCTAAGTAGACAAAAGCTTTGAAACACACACTACTAACGTCTTGGTGGCAGAGCAAATAGAGGGAACTTGGGCCAGGAGCAGGCAAGGTTGTACCACTCACACCCTTACCTAAAGACCCAACTTGTGCCAACCATGTCTTCTACACCGTAGGTTGCACACCCAACAGAAACCAGGCTCCTCAGCTACGGATCCAAGAATTCAAACAACTGAGCACATGGAGAATATTACAATTCAAGCCAAAACTGCATTTTTAATGGGAAATCTGGAATTAGGATATATGATTGTAAACTAAAACGAAAAATCCACATCAAAGTCTCATTAGTTAATTTGTATTGCCAAAGACTATACTCAAAGGAGATCATACAATCTTAAGTAAAAAGAATTTTTGAAAAATGAACATAGCCTCAGAGAAATGCAAGACACTACATCCACCAAATGGAAACAAAAAAGAGAAAATTGCAGAAAAACACTGAAAAAAGCAAATGCTAAAAAAAAAAAAAAAAAAAAAACACCACAAAAAGAAAAAAAAAAAAAAAAAATAGAAAAAAAAAACTAAAAAAAAAAAAAGCAAAAAAAAAAAAAAAAAAAAAAACTCCAGAAACTGAAATAGACTATTAGTCTACATGTACAAGGAATTGTAAGAAGAATAAGTATGGGATTTAAATCCATGTGTTTTATAGTCAAAATGACAAAAGACAAAGAACTTAAATAAATCTTGAAAACAGAATAGTAACTCAATATATAACAGAAATATGGCAAGATTATAATCACACTCCATATGAAGAGTAATCAAGAGCTGGGGTGTATCTCAGTGAATAGATTACTTTCACCCAGCGACCCAGGATCTAATAAAAGTCCCTGGGCAAAACTCTCTTCTCTCAGACACTCAGAAAAACAGACCAGCAGAAACCTCAGAAGCCACTGACTCCAGGAAGCAGGAGAATCGTCAACAGGAGAAGGGCCAGACTATAAGCCGCTCAAATACCCAGCGAGTAGCTCCGAACTCACCAGCCTCCTGGTCTCCCAGATTCCACGCAGCCATTTCAACACCAAGGGAAGATCGGTGGAACCGCTGAATGGATATGTTCTCAGCGGAACCATCACAGCAGGTTCTGAGCTGTGGGATGACAGCAGGACCACAGCGGAGCAGGGTCTGAGAAACACAGGCATATTTGGGCTTCCCCGAAGAGGTCTTGGACATACAGGCCCCTCTATTGGATTTCCAGTCACTGGGAAGAACACTGCAGCTAGACAGAGCAACAGGATACACTTCCGGCAGCGGGCTACACTGTCAGCACCAGTGCAGTGTCCTGGGACATGGAGGACAGCAGCCCCAATTGCCAGTCTCCACAGGACAGCTCCAGCACCCAAATTGCATCCACCACAGACGTAGGAGCAGTGAGATCAGAGCGGGCTGAAAGGCGGGTGGCCCGGTTGGAAGGCTGCTGCGATCTCCACTGGGTCCAAGCCTTGGATGGGTTGTGGGGTTAATATCAGACCCCTTTCCTCGTCTATGTTCACAGCAGCCTCATTTGTAATTGCTAGAAACTGGAAACAATCCAGATGTCCCTCAACCAAGGTATGGATTAAAAAGCTGTGGTACATCTACACGATGGAATACTACTCAGCTATCAGAAACAATGAAATCATGCAATTTACAGCCAAATGGATGGAACTAGAGAAGCTCATCCTGAGTGAGCTAACCCAGACTCAGAAGGATGCACATGGCATCTATTCACTTATAATGGGATTTTAGCCATATAGTACAGAATCACTATACTACAGCCAACGCACCAAAGGGAACATGGACATAGACTTCTTTGCCCTAGTGGTGCTGCAGTGTAGGCTCCCGGTGTATGAGGAGGCTCTTGGCCTATGACTGCTGAACTGGGGCAGGGAACTGTTATGTAGGGACACTCCACTCCAGAGGAGTGGGATGGAAGGGTTAGGGGGTAGAGGGTGGGAGGGCAGGACTGGGAGGGGTGGAATGAGGACACTGTGGTGAATATGTAACCTGAAGTAATAAGTAAATATTTAAAAAAAATAACCAGAACAATAGATTAACTATATGAATGAATTAATAGCTAAACTGAAGCCAACCAAGTCTCAATAATGATAGAGTCAATGTGGTAACAGCATGAAATTTGTTTTCTTCATGAAGCCATGAACCTCACCTAATCAGCTTTATTTTCAGCTACTATATATAGGTTTGGTTTTTTAAATATTTTATTTACTTATTATCTATCAGTGTTCTGCCTGCATGTATGCCTGCAGGTCAGAAGAGGGCACCAGATCTCAATAGAGACGATTATGAGCCACCATGTGGTTGCTGGGAATTGAACTCAGGACCTCTGGAAGAGCAGCCAGTGTTCTTAACCTCTGAGCCAACTCTCCAGCCCTTATTCATAGGTTTTAAGACCTCAAAATAATTCTTTTTATAATTTCTAATTATTTACTATAATTATTAATTTGTTAACATAAATAACTAGTATTTTTAGATTGATTTCTAATAACTCCAATATCCAAAGAGTCTATATGTCTGTTTCTATTTCTTGGTTGTTTTGTTTTTTTCTTGTGTTTGTTTTTTGGATTGTGATAACTGAATACCAGACCCTCTATGGCAAATCATATAAATAATACAAGATTCTAAGTAATGATCTGTAATAGAAAATTTTTATTTAAAACACATATTTATTAATACTTAACAAATATCTATAAAACATTTGTATCCTAAAATCTATAATTTAAAATCTATAATCTACCTAAGAACACCCTGTAAGGGGAGTTAAGATTAATATAAATTATATTTAGTGAATATCTAGAGGCTTTTGATACAGTCTCTTAATACAGCGCATGAAGATCAACTTGGCTGGACACTTGGCAAAGCAGCATATGGACTAATAACAAGGTTTATGGCCTGGCATTATTTTCAGCTGCTAATAGCCTTACAAAGTGGACAGAGCCCAGATGAAGTTGAAACCAGGAGACAGCAGCAGGAAGAACAAGCAGCAGTTTAGGGGGACCACCAGCTGCCAGGAGAGCAGCAACCTCTTTCTTCTTTGTAGGCCTTTCTCTTCTTTGTAGAGCCCCCTCTTCTCCTACTTCTGTGTAGAGCCTTTTTTTCTCTTACTTATTTGTACAGCCCCTTTTCTTCTACTTCTTTGTAGAGCCCCTTCTGTTTGTAGCCCCCTCTCTCCTCTTTCTTTGTAGAGCCTCCTTCTCCTTGGGCTCTGGTTTTTTATTCCTGTCTTAAGTGCTCTGAGTTAAACTTGCTCAGCTGGTTAAGCCACACCCCTGTTATCTCGTGAGACAGTTAATAGTTTACACTTGTGTCTTAAACAGTCTCATACCTAGGATTAAACAAAAATATTCTCATAATTGGTTTTAATAAACTCATACTACAACACCCTAATACCTAAGAACACCTTAATACTTATCTAAGAACACCTAACACTATTTTAACTTTCTTTAAAAGGATATTAATATTCTTATTATAGGTCCATGCAGGGTGACTTGGTTTACAGCAGTCCCATCAGGTAGTCTCTTTCAAGATTAAAGTCCATTGGCCTTACTTTGCCAGTTTGCAAGGTCAATATATTTCAACCACCAAATTGTGGCTAGTTTATAAAGTCAGCCTGTTTTTCCATAGGCTTCATGGTGTAAAGCTTATCCAAGTGGCTTCCGAACTCTGCCCGCTTTGCTGTGAACCTTAATAGGCTGAATTACAGCAAAGGGTCTCTCTCGGGCTAACTTGTAATGAAAAGTCTTTCTCTCTTGGACTCCACCTTTCAGTTTATGACCATTACAGCATAATGGCTTGAATATGCCATACTTGCTGTGTGTTTCTTCAACGTAACTTCTTAGTCAGTAGGGCAGGAAGAAGAGTGGAGCTTTCTGGCTTATATATTGCATTATCTTGGGATCCTTGGTGGTTTCAAGGGTCCACAAGATTTCTCAGGATGTCCAGCAGTCCCATTGCTTTCATGGCCACTGACTTCATCTGTGCGCATTCTTGGTTTCTTAGCCTTGCCCCTTCAACAAGGCAGTTCATATTTCCATCCCAGCAACTTCAAAGGACACCAGGCCAATCTCCTATGTGCCACTAGATGCTAAGCTGAACTGCATACTAATTTACCAATTTCACTAAGGAGCCCTAACTTCTACCACAATGATCTCTTCCTCCCCAAAATGCTCACTTTTGTTGGAAGAGACCCCCTGGAAAGTGGATAGATAACATCAAAGCAGATTCAAATCTATGCTACAAGGTGGCAGCCCTTGTGAGTGTCTAGTGTGTTTTTTGTTCATCAGGCTCCAAAGGGATGACACACAGGGTAGCAGGAGGTTTACAGGATTCTTCATCTTTATTGATCCCAGAAGTTTACCCTGTTTTCCAGTTTGTACATCAGAATACATCACCGGGGCAAAGTGCAGCAAAAATGTCAAAACCACGACTGCAACTCAGAATTTCAGCAAAATACTCAGAGTCTCCCCTCCTTGCTTCATTAATAAATCTCTATTTCAATTTTTTTGAATATATGCCTGTGGTGACTGCTAACTGCCAACTTGTCGGGATTGAGAATCACAATGGGAAATGCCTGTGATTTCTGAATATAGTTATCTAAATATAACTATGAAGCAGTTTCCAAAAAGGTCTAACTGGGGGAGGGAAGACATATTCTGAGTTCAGGTGATACCATCTCATTTCTGGGGTCCCTGAGGGAATAAAAAGGAGACAGTTGCCTCTGATTCCTGCTCCCTTGCCTTCTGTCATAACAGACTGTGTCTCTTTAAACTATGACCCAAATGAGCCTTCCTCACTTAAGGGGCTTTAAGTCAGGTGAAGGTTTTCATAGTAACTAAAAAAGTAACTAATACAAACTCTTACCAACTCTTCTGCAAAAACCTAGTGCAACATTAAAGACAGTAACTATCGCATTCTTTAGCACAGATCTGACAAAAGTTTATCTGACCCTAATCTATCACTAGAGTCCCCTTGAAAAAAAAAAAAAGAGGCTGTACATTTTTTTCAGTTTCTTTTTTTTTCCTTTATTTTTTATTTCTTCAAGTTACATCTCAATCACAGTCCCCTACCTATTCCCCCTCCAGTCCCACCCTCCCACCCTCAACCCCCCATCTTCTTCCCTTTTTTTTTCTTTTAAGTTTAAGGTATATCTTATTTCACCCTACAGTTTCCCCTTTCAGTCCAACAAATGGCTCTTTCTCTTATAATAACAAATACAATACAGTACAACAGAGGTAATTAGGCCACAGTTATGAGGGTTATATGGCTTAACGTACATTCCCAATGACCAGTCCATATGTATTTGGTACTTGACTTTAACATTCTACTATCTAAACATCTCCATGAGTTTAAAGGTCTATATCTGACTCAACATTCATACTAACTTGCAACACAATTTTAAAAGTATCTTCTTAGATCTATAACACTCTCTTGACTCCTAAACAACTCAAAATTAAATTATGAGACTCTAGCTATCTGTTCTTCAACCACCTCAGAGACCTGAGAGGGATAAATATATCTGATTTTATAGGAAGTACAGGGCCTGCAGCTTCCCAAACTAAGAAATGACATACCTGTGGCTGCCTGGACAGTTACCATTTTCTCTCCATACATTACAGCATCGATCTTCAGTCATTTGGCCCCGTTTCTCTGACAGACATTGTTGTACATTTTATAGGAACCCAATCTTTACCTAACTGAAATATAGCAAATTAAATGCATACAACAGATTTGGGGAGGAAAATCACTAACCCTGACTTTAGTTTGGTTAGCCACATTATTTATCAGCATCTAAAACACTGTTTTCACAACATATATAAATAATTTAACTTTATTTTTTACAGAGATAATTTTATTATTTGAAAACTTTAAAGAGTATAACAGGGCTGCCAACATCATGTAAGGCTCAGTACAATCTAGTTTCATTTTATGCCCCTGTAGAAAGCTCCCTGAAACAAACATAAAAAACAATTTAATTTGCCACTTAAAATGATATGCTATTAAATTAAAGTTACTCTAAAGATAAGGTAACAATAAAGACTGCAGGAGTAATGTATGAGCAGCTAAATTTGCATGTTATAAACCCTACATATGCCTCTTAATCGTATCTATGGTAGTCAAGGACTTATACACCACAACAGCATCCCATTTGCTTCATTTCTTTCTAAGGCAAGTTATTATGTCCAAAGCTGTATTTTCTCTTTTTAATTGCTTTAGACATTAAATCAGCCTATAACTAACATAAATCTATCAATACTTTATAATTTGTGCACCACACTTACTATCCCATTTCTGAATATAGTTATCTAAATATAACTATGAAGCTGTTTCCAAAAAGGTCTAACTGGGGGAGGGAAGACATATTCTGAGTTCAGGTGATACCATCTCATTTCTGGGGTCCCTGTGGGAAACACAAACGCACAACAAATACAACATGCAGACACAAGTCTTATCCTTATATATGTCTGTTTTGTTTCCAAAAGGAGGACTTACCATGATTTTAGAAAAGAAAACTTGAAAATATTCTCATTCCTGAATTATTTCTTTATTAAATACCTTCAAATGATAAACTTTTAAATATTAATAATGCCTTAAAGAAAAAAATTGACATTCAGTCCATTTCAACTTTCCAGTCTACAGACTTCTTCATGCCACTGAGTGAGTACAGAAAATAGAAAGACCATCTTATTTCCCAGGTTCTTAAACTCCTAGGTTTTCCAATTGGAGGAAGGCTGCGGGAATTAACTAAACCCTCCAGGAACAAAAGTTCTGCTTGGGTTTGTTGTTTTCACAGAGTATCTATCTCCACCAAGAGATAAACTCTAAGGAACACAGAGCATTTATGGACTCAACAAATTACCACAATGTTAGAAGTAGACTAAGTTCCACCAAGTTCAATAAATTTGGCCTCTATGTTTTCTTAATAATCTATCTTGAATATTAAAAATTAGGAATAGTGCCTTACTCTAAAACATACATCTGGATTAAAAAAGGCTATTAAGATTTTAAACAGAGAATTACATGCAGAATAATGAAAAGCTTCAGGTCTCTGTCACCAACCACCTTGCTACTAAGAATGGCATTTCACAACCAATTCACCAGATCTGGACAGGAAACATAAAACTCAACAGACCTTATGTTAAGAACCTGCCTTCTCTGTCTCTAGTGTAGTAAAAAGATTTGGGCTTATTTGGGGTTATTTATTTATTTATTTGCTTTGCTCTGTTTTGTTTTGTTTTGTGTTTGTTTGTTTCACTACCCTCTCTTTTTTAAAAGTAAATTTTGGAACTGCAGTCCCAATGTTTTCCTTATGAATAATTATGTCAGTTGTCACTCCATTATTACTTTCAACATTTAATCTAAGTTATGTTCAGCAGTTTGGTTTGATTTGTTTTTTTGTTTTTGTTTTTGTTTTTTGTTTTTTTTTAGTTTTGTTTTGTTTCCAGTTCTTAGCTGAATTTACAGGTCAAAATTTTTCATGAAGAGTTAAGTTAATGGAAGATGGAGGCAGAGATTAAATCACTGATCAAGGGTGCTTGAAATTCTTATGACTACAAATAACCTGTCAAGGTTAATGAGGTTCAATCTGAGTTTAGAATAAAGGGAAATGCTCTTAGTATTTTCCATGCATTTACAGATTTAAGTTGTTAGGTAGAATTTGAAGCACTGATTGCACAAACTCAAACATGACTTCCTTCCATTTGGGTTTTCCAAGAGATAATTTCACCCAATATAAAACAACTGCTTCAAATACATATTCTCAGTAACAAAAGCTAATGCAGTAGTTAAACAAAGCAAAGATTTCCCCAAAGACAGAGTACTTACAAAGATCAATGTGCTTTTTAAAAGTGGCTGTGAGCATTAGTTCATGATATGAGGACCCGAATTCGGATCCCCAGAACTCACATAAAAAGCTGAAGACAAGATCGCTGGTGCTTGTTGGCCTCTAGTCTAGCTCCAGGTTCAGTGACACTGAATAAGGTGGAGAATGATAGAACAGGACATCGGATATCCTCTGCTAGCCTGGCCACACACACCTATATATACACCTATCCATATCTCACACACACACACACACACACACACACACACACACACACACAGCAAGAAAGAAAAGAAACAAAGAGACTGAATAACAAATGCTAGCTTTCAAAGTTACTGAAAGAGTTTTCTATAATTACCTCCACCAACAAATGTTAATGAGCACATAATACATGTTAATACATTGTGTGGTAGCACAGGGGGACACAAGCAGTAAACCTGATTTTTAACCCACACCCACACAGGAGCTGCCAGTATGCTGCAAGTTTGCTTTATAACATCAATGCATACTGGTAAATAGCCCACAGCAAGATCTGTGCACAGCAAAATGTCAAAACAAAAGGCAATAAAATAATGAACATCAGAGTGAAAGCATAGGGAAACAATGTCAGAAAAGACAAGCAATATCAGAAAAGCACACAATGGGAGAAAAAAACCAGAAAATCTAGCTGAATGGGGTCTCTGGCAACAAGGATTCCTATAATGGGAGGTAAAAGAGCTGGAAGCCTCAGTGTACCCAAGAACACAGAGCCCTTTAGAAACCACTGTCTCTCATTCTGTCTTTGACAGGCAAGTTTTCTGGTTTCAAATTTCAAAACCTACATACAAAAAAATTAGAGATTGATAACAGTTCCTTAAAATTACACAGCATAAGTGGATGAACCAGCAGCACTCCTGCACCTGTTCTCTACCGAGCTACAGTGCAGATGGGAGCCAGTCACTTGGATGATTTTAACTGCATGACACAGAACACCCGTTTGAGGATGAGAAGACGATACTCTGATATGATGTCTTATAAGATAAAAGCATCAATGTCAACTCTGTCTTGGTGGCAGGGCTGCAGGCTTAATCCTGGGGCTCCTTTTATATCTTATTGTGACTTACTTTGAAATTTTTAAAGGAATATACCTAGATCATTTTAAGACAATGTAAAGACAGTAATAAAAAATATATATATATTAGTGATGTGGACAAAAGACTTATCAGCTGGAGACATTGTCTATTATGTCCAACATACTCCAAAAAGGCTTCAGGGAGGTATAGGTTAGGATTTCCTAAAAAAAAAAAAAAAAAGATACAGAAGCAATGAGAAACTGAAACAGGGAAAATAAAGGACGGAAATTTGGGAATTTTAAGAAAGAAAACTGTTGGTACCTTCCCTGCTCTGCTGGAAGTGATAAGGCCTCATTCACCAGGAGCACCCAGCTCCATTTTCCTGGCCCAGCACCACCTGGGTCTCCAGACCTTAAACCTCAACACCGAGTTTAGATACTCTCTCCCCTCCCCACAACAACCCCCATTGTACTCAAAGCCCTGGGACTGTCCAAGCTGCTCTGAACTGGGGAGGTCATCATCAGGACCACTCAGGACCATTCAGGACTACTCAGGACCATTTGGGATCATTCAGTACCATTCAGCACAATTCAGGACCATTGGCACAGTGCTTCTGGCTGAGAGGCACAGTTTGAACCTAGGATCTCCAGAGTACAGCTTGAGAGGACCACAACCACAGATCTGACATCTAAACTGCAGGGGATCTGCAGCTCAAGCCTACACTCTGTAGCCTACTGACCCCCTCCAACATCACTAGGAAGACCAGCTAGAACTCAGGAACCAGAAGACTGGGAATAACACATCCCACCCCAATCCCTGACCTGATCTTCCAGTTGGGACACAGCAGGAAGGGGTTTGCTGTGGGAGACCCACTAAGAACCAGATCCCAACACAAGACCCCACCCACCCTGTGGAGAGCTACAGGTAACCAAGATTATAAGGCCTCCACCCCAAAGCTCCTTCCTTGGCACCAGAACACACCAGGAACAAACAGCTAAGGATAACAAGATGACTAAAAGTCAGCAAAAGAACAGAACTGACAAAAGTCAGGGAAATAAGACTCCAAAAAAAAAAAAATCAGCCATGCTAATACAGAAAGCCCTGACAAACTCACCACAGCTGAAACACAAGAAAATGATGACAAATCTATACTTATGAAATGATAGAAGCCTTAAAAGAAGAAAATAAATCCCTTAAAGAATTTAAAGAAGTCACAATTCTTCAGATGAACTCAATGGAGAATTCCATTAGAGACCTTCAAGCTAACTCAGTCAAACACGAATGGAAAAGAGACAAAGCTGTGAAAGATCTGCAGGCAAAGTCAACCAAATTGGAACAGGAAATGTACAAACCAGTTCAAGACCTGAAATTAGAAATAAAGAAAACACAAGCAGAGACAATCCTGGAGGTGGAAAACAAAGAAAAGAGAACAGGAACTACAGACATGAGTATCACCAATAGGATACAAGAGATGGAAGACTGAATCTCAAGCGTGGGAGACTCGACTGAAGAAATCAGTACAACCAAAGAAAATGGGAAATCTAAAAAAGTCCATAACATCCAAGAAATCAAGGACTCAATGAAAAGACAGAACCTAAGAATTATAGACATAGAGGAAAGAGAAGACTCCAGACTCCAAGGATCAGGAAACATCTTCAATAAAATCATAGAAGAAATTTTTCCCAAACCTAAAGAAAGGTATGCTGGTAAAATTCCAAGAGGCAAACAGAACACCAAATGGATTGGATCAGAAAAGAAATTCCTCCCACTACATAAGAACTGAAACTCCAAATAAAAGAATAAAGTTGTAAGAGAAAAGGCCAAGTAACTTAAAATGGCAGACCCATCTGAATTACACCCAACATTTCCACAGAAACTTTAAAAGCCAGAAGGGCCTGGTCAGATGTCCTATAAGGCCTAAGAGAACACAGGTGCCAGCCCAGACTATGGAACATAGAAAATTTTTCAATCACCACAGAATGAGAACAAGATATTCTACCACAAAACCAAATTTAAACAATATGTATCCACAAGTCCAAGTCTACAGAAGATCCTAGAAAGAAAATTTCAACTGAGAAAATGTAACTACAGCCAAGAAAACACAGAAAACAAATAACTCCACTGCAACTAAACCAAAAAAAAAAAAAAAACACACAAACGCACTACCACCACCTACATCAAAATAGCAGGAAATAACAATCTCTTGTCATTAATATCTTTCAACATCAATGGACTCAACAATACAACAAAGAAACACAGGCTTACAGAATGGATACATAAACAAGTCCTATCATTTTGCTGCATATAAGAAATGCACCTCACCATCAAAGGTAGACTTTATCTCAGAGTAAAGGGCTGGAAAAAGGTTTTTCAAGCAAATGGTCAAAGGAAGCAAGCTAGAGTAGCCATCCTAATATCCAATAAAATATTTTCAACCAAAATTAATCAAAAAAGATAGGGAGAACACTACATACTCGGCAAATGAAAAATTCATCAAGATGACATCTCAATACTGAATATCTATACCCCGAATACAAGGGCACCCACATTTGTACAAGAGACATTACTAAAGCTTAAACCGCACATCAATCCCCATACAATAATAGTAGGGTGGACAGGTCATCAAGACAGAAACAAAACAGAGAAATAATGAGACTAACAGAGGTCATGAATCAAATGGACCTAACAGATATTTATAGAATATTTCACCCAAATACAAAAGAATGTACCTTCTTCGCAGCACATGACAGAACCTTCTCCAAAATTGACCATATAGTCAGTCACAAAGTAAGCCTCAACCAATACAAGAAAACTGAAATAACCCCGAGTATCTTATCAGATCACAATGGATTAAAGCTGGACCTCAATAACAAGAGAAATAACAAAAAGCCTACACATTCATGGAAACTGAAAAACTCACTACTCAATGACTACTGGGTCAGAGAAACAATAAAGAAGGAAATTAAAGACTTCCTAAAATCCAACAAAAACAAAGGCACAACATACCCAAACCTATGGGACACAATGAAAGCAGTGCTAATTGCCTTCAGAAAGAAGGTGGAGAACACACACATTAGCAACTTAACAGCAGAACTGGAAGTGCTAGAAAAGAAAGAAGCAACCACTCCCAAGAAGAGCAGATGGCAGGAAATAATCAAACTTAGGGCTGAAATCAATAACTTAGAAACAAAGAGAACAATAAAAAGAATTGGCGAAACCAAGAGTTGGTTCTTTGAGAAAATCAACAAAATAGACAAGCTCTTAGCCAGACTAACTAAAAGGCACAGGGAAAATACCCAAATCAACAAAATCAGAAATGAAAAGGGGAAAATAACAGCAGACATTGAGAAAATCCAAAGAATCTTTAGGTCTTACCTCAGAAACCTGTACTCCACACAACCAAGAGAAATGGACAATCTTCTTGATAGATTCCACCTACCAAAGCTAAATCAAGATCAGGTTAAGAAACTAAACAGTACTATCACCCCTAAGGAAACAGAAGCAGTCATTAAGTCGCCAAACCAAAGAAAGCCCAGGGCCAGATGGTTTCAGCATAGAATTCTACAAGACCTTCAAAGAAGAGCTAATACCAATACTCTTCAAACTCTTCCACATAATAGAAATTGAAGGAACACTGCCAAACTAAAGAAATTAAACACCAAGAAACCAAATAATCCAATCAAAAAATGGGGTACAGAGCTAAACTGAGAATACACATAAGAGAAATCTCTAATGGCTGAGAGACACGTAAAGAAATGCTCAGCATCCTTAATCATCAGAGAAATGCAACTCAAGATGACTCTGAGATTCCATCTCACACCTGTCAGAATGGCTAAGATCAAAAACTCAAATGACAGCACATGCTGGCGAGGTTGCAGAGAAAGGGGAACACTCCTCCATTGTTGGTGGGAATGCAAACTTGTACAACCACTATGGAAATCAGTCTGGCAATATCTTAGAAAACTTGGAATAGCTCTGCCTCAAGATGCAGCCATACCACTTCTGGGCATACATCCAAAAGATTCCTCACCAAACCACAAGGACATCTCTTCAACTATGTTCATAGCAGCTTTATTTGTAATAGCTAGAAACTAGAAACAACCCAGATGTCCCTCAACCAAAGAATGGATTAAAAAATTACATTTACATAATGGAATACTACTTAGCCATCAGAAACAAGGATACCATGCAATTTGCAACCAAATGGATAGAACTAGAAAAGCTCATCCTAGCTAAGCTAACCCAGACCCAGAAAGATGCACATGGCATTTTAGTCTTATAGTACAAGATAACCATCCTAAAACCAACAGACACAAAGGAACAGGAACACAGACTGTTACCTGTTAATGGGACACTTCACTGTAGTGGAACTGCCATGTAGATCCCCAGTGCAAGAGGAAGCTGTTAGCTCTCATGTGACGACTGATGAACTGAGGGAAACTGATATGTAGAGGCACCCTACACTGGAGGAGTAGGATAGGTGGGAATGTGGGTAGAAGATGGGAGACTGGGACCAGGAGGTGTGGAGGCATGGAGGGAGGGTGCTGTGATGGAGATGTATCTTGAATTAAAAAATAAACGTTTAAATTTTTAAAAAAAAGAATGAAAATTGTTAGTTAACAAGACTACATAAGAGTCTATACAACTCATAGGAAAATTATGGTTAAGAAGAGATGGCAGCAATGATTAAACAACTCTAGGGACCACTGTGATACACAGGGTCTTGGGCTAGTCAATAATCTCATTTTGTTACATCTTTTTTTTTTTCATTTGATTTATTTGATCTTTAAAAAGTAACTAAAATAAGTTCTGACCCTGAGGAGAGATGCTTGCTGTGCAAGCATCAGGACCTGAGTTCATCCAAAAACCCAAGTAAAGACAAGTGCAATTACATGTTAGTAACCCATCACTGGGGTTGGGGATGGGAGGACAGGTGGATCCCTAAAGATCACTGGCCAGCCTACCTAAATCAGGGAGCTTCAAGAACAGTGAGAGACTCTGTCTCAAAAAATCAGTGGAGGGTCAGCAAGGTCATTCATTAAGGGACTTGCCACCAAGCCTAACATAACAACTTGAGTTCATCCCTGGGATCACATGGTAGAAGCAACTGACTCTTTCAAGTTGTCTTTTGAACTCCATCCACTTTGTGGTATGTGCACATGTGGACACACACACAATAAATAAGTAAATGCATAAGTAAATAATTTTGTTTTTTAAATGTGCTCTTAACTGAAATAAAATTATATCACTTTCCCTCCTCTCTTTGCTTCCCCAAGTCCCTCTCAGAAACCTCCTCAAACCTGTCCCATTCCCCTTACTCTCAAGTAGATAGCCTGTTTTTCTTTTATTGTTACACACACACATATTAAGACAACTTGCTGAGTCCATTTTGTTGTTTATGTGTATGTGGTTTCACAGCAAACTTTCTGCATTGGACAACCAATAAGGAGACTCATCCATGGGAGAGGCTAATTCTCCTTCTCCCAAAAGTCATTAGTTGACTACAACTGTTATATACAAATGGGACCCTGAAGATACATCTACATCACAGCTCCTACATCTATGGCTCAAGGAACATCCTAGAAGACAGAGAAGAAATATATTAATAGCACGAATATCAGGAAATCTTCTGTGAAACAGTCTCTCCTCAAAATGGATGCATAAACAAGACTGGAAAAACAGCAAGGTCAACAGACAGGCTAATATTTAAGAGAGGTTTGCTGTGTCCCACTCCAACATACACAGTATCTTTATTTAAAGTATAAGAAAATAAAGTAGAAGCCATTGTGGGGGAGCACCCAAGGTCAACTTCTTGCATGAATACACAAACCTTTCTCTCTCTCTCTCTCTCTCTCTCTCTCTCTCTCTCTCTCTC
>CAJQZJ010032499.1:2981732-2996430 GCA_907164525.1 Lophiomys imhausi | reverse complement strand
AAAAAAAAAAAAAGAAGTTCATACAACGATATCCGTGATAGTCAATCCTACGTGCAAATTTGTTTAGATTAATAAACACCCGGGGCAATAGAGAGAAGCTCTGGATGTGGCTGTGATATTTCCAGAAACAGTACGATTATGAAGACTTCTGACCTAATAATTAATGGATTAAATTTCTTAGCAGAATTATAATGACATTGTTGGGATGTGATGAAGTGTAAGGGGTAGGACATCGTTGGAAGAATCGGCATCCCTTTTTCTCTGCTGCCTGTCCACAAAGAAATGAAGGAGATTGTCCACCAAGGTGCCTGTCACCATGATGCTCTGGACCAGCAAGCACACCCTGTAAAACGGAGCCAAACACAAACCTTCTTCCTCCTTAAGTTGCTCCTGTCAGGTATTTGTCACAGCAACAAGAAATGTAACTAATACAAGATCCGAAATACATTTGCCTTGAGAACTCCACATCTGCATCTATCTCTCATGAATCTCTTCAATGTGCCCTTTTACTCTCTTTCAAGTACTTTCCATCATTTTCTAGCAGTAGATGCAGAAAGAATCTGTGTTTTCAAGTGCCAGCTACCATATGAGGTACTCATGTGGTGTTTACATAGACAACCCAATTTGACTCTCACCACAGCTTTATAAAAGGAACACTGCTGGGCCTGAGGATCTAACTCTGTAGAACCAGCACCATGCAAATCAGTTATAGATACTAACAATGAATAACTAATAATAATAATAAACGGGATTAACTATAACTAATCCCTAATTTATAGAGAATGTTGAGGCTAAGAGATAAGGAATGAGTCCAGCCCCACACAGTGACTACCAGTAGCAGACCCTGGATTCACTACCTTTCTTCATCTTCGACTTTCTGCTCTTCCACTGTACCCATTGTCTGTTACCTAGTATGCGTGAGCAATTTTAACGGTTAATAAGAACTGCTAAACAAAGCAGCAGAACACACTGTGTTCTGTGTATGTGTCTATACTTTCTTCAGCTCCCTCTCCTCATTTGTCAGGATGAAATATCAAGGAAAAGCAGAAATGTAAAATAGTAGCATGAAACTTTAAACAGACACAGAAGAAAGCTAAGTTCCCTCTCTCCTACATTTCGTGAAGAATCTTGGAAACAAATCAAACCACTGGCCTCGAAGTAAGGCACTTTTCTTTACTAATTTTTCCTGTCAGTGATAAATGAGGAAAAGAATAGTTATGTCTGGGATTTCTTATCCAAGTTGTATGTACGTTAAGAAATCATCAGATAAAACAAGGTGACAATGGAAGGGGAAATATGGTTACTATTACAATGGTTGATGGGAACAGGAAACACAGTAACTGTTCTTAGGACAACTTGATTCTTGTAAGAGTACAATAATGTTAATCATCATCTATAGTTAACTTCCTTGGATACACTGCACATGAGACTATTCAAATAAATAGACAATTTGAGCTTCAACTTGACTAAGCGTACCTGAGTGTGAAACTGTTATGGCTCTTTTTCGCTATTTGAGAAAATGATTGAAATAGTTAGTACAGAGAATAATGCAGTAAAACTGCACATACACACCATCTAGAACTAATCACTAGTGATAATAACACCATAATGCACTTGGAACTTTTAAAATAAAACATTTAGAACATGACATTGTAAATAAAATCTCGAGACTCTTTTAGCTCATCCTTACTCAGTATTATTCCCTTCCCACCCCTCCAAGGAAGACAGACAACATGATTTCATGTGGAACACCCTGCACCACGCATCTACACTTTTAACTCTGGCAGAAGTTTCTCAAAATCTTTTAGAGAGCGTGCATTATGACAAAACTATGTTAATAAGCAATCAAGCGGAACATGTGAATTTAGCTCTGTAACAGAAAATCATAGAACTATGTAAAATTAAAAGCAACATTAAATGACCTCTTACCATGGCATAACACAGAAGGAAGAAGTCCTTTCACTTACCCCAGCTAAGAGTACATACTTTCAGTAAGATACAATCACTTTTCGGCATGAGTTTCACAGGTGCGCTCTAAGTTTTCTGCTATAAATTTCAATTACTTTGAGCAATGAGAGTTGTTCAGGCTCCTGCATCTGGCGGAACTCCTGTGGAAGCATCAACATTTAAGGAGATAAGCATCTGAAAAACTGCATGAATTTTTTTAAAGCATATGAACATTTGGCAACCATCTAAGTAATTTTTAGTACCTAAAATTCTCAAATAGTGAACTAAAGAAAGAATATAATTATATAGATTACTTTCGTTGTTGATAAAAACTTGGCACTTCCTTCCACTATTACTAACAACTAAAAGGTTAAGAATGACTCCCATAGCAAAGTTGAATGGAGGCCTAAATGCCACAACACAGAAAGCAGTCATTGTACCAAAGCAGCCATTGTGCCAATGATACATTCCTACCAAGAGACACTAAACTATCATAGACCAAAAAAAAAAAAAAAACACTCTCTTGACATGGTGCTGACGGGGAAGGAAGAAAACCAAGAAATCCTGGCCACTGAAGCTGGCAATTGGTGTGCACACATGTCAAAAACAAGGGTAGACAATAGACATACTAATGTGGACAGAGGAAATATCATGAACCCTAATGCAGACCAAAAAAACTACAGGCATCTAAAGGATGCTGAGACTGGAGAAAGTAGTCTTCCTCTAGGGAGAAGACCCCCACTTAGTTATCCAGTACCAAGTGGTCAGTCCTGAAATCATGTACATGCAAGCAACACTGGACTCAGTAGATTGTTGGTGTGTGTATGTGCATGCATGTGCATGTGTATAACAATAGCAAAGAAGAGGAGACCATGAATTTGAGGGAAAAAATGGGAGTAGAATGAGCAGGACATGGTGGGGAAATGGGAGAAGGAAACAGAACGGGGAATGAATAAATGATGTAATTTTATTTTAATAACACTTTTATAAAGCTAGGGTAGTTGTATAGAAGCCATGAATACAGCTTTGAGCCACAAAAAGAAAAGCCCAAAGCAGTGGCAATTAAATGCTCTCTATTTGTCATTAACAATATATTCTTTTACACTATAATTTAAACGTAGTTTTTCAGTGTGCTATACCATAAGATCACTGGCATTAAAGAAAACTGACTCCAAAAACCTTTCTCCCGAGTGAACCTGGCTAATATGTAAGAGTCAGAATCATTTTATGTTGACTAACACACTGAGTGGTCACAAAAGAAAACAAATATGCATATCCCAAAAAAAACGCAACAAAATTTTCTAAGAAATGTAAGTTAAACAATGAAGATGTCTTATTGTGCTACTGTTTCCATTAAATAATAATGTCTGTAGAGAGCTGGGTTTCAGGAGAAAGAGCACTCCTAAGCTCTTCTAATGGTAATGTGCAAATTGATACAACCTATCTGACTATTACCAGACAGCTACCTGCCAAGAACTGTTTGTACCTTTGACCTAGTAATTATACATCCAAAAAATGATCCCTAAAAAAAACTTAACTGAAAATTTGTAGTAAACATTCTTACTGTGAAAGTTGTACAAGAGAGAAAATGAAAACTATGTGAATTCAAAATTAAAAAAGAATAGCTAAAACACAGACCATCCAGCAAGACAGCTATTACTATACAATGGAATTTGAAAATGGGACAATAAATAGACACTAAAGGTCCTGGTCCCCAAAAACAGTCTGCTTAATGTCAAAGCAAGGCTAAAGTATGAGTTCCAGTTTTGTAATAAATATATGTTTTCTGGGTATGTCTATAAATTACTAGCATGTAAATTTAGAGGCACAGGAAATGGGAAGGGTAATAGGGAACTACTCCCAAACTACTCCCCCAAAGTATATTTACCCTCTAAAGTATATTGCCAGTTTGTATTCTTCTAAGCTTTTGTTTTTTCTGATACAAGGTTTCTCTGTGTATCTCTGTGTATCCCTGGCTGTCCTGGACTCACTTTGTAGACCAGACTAGCCTTGAACTCACAGAGATCCACCTACCCCTGCCTCCTGAGTGATGGGATTAAAGGCATGCACCACCACACCCAGCTCTTCTAAGCTTTCATTCTCCTATGTTTTATTATGAAATTTTTTAGATGATGAATTTTCAATGATGAATTTGTATCAATATATAATCAAAAGGAAATATAAATATATACTAAAGAATAAAATATAAAGATCACCTTCAAGCACAGCACAGTAACAAGGTGACAGTCTGGAAAATGAATTCAACATCCTACATTCTCAGAACTCTCCTTTCCTTGGTATCTGTTTCCTTTTCCTGCCTGACAACTTCCTGACCCCACTTGATAGTTCCTGACACCTACCTAGGCCACACCATTTCATGAGTTCTAACCTGGCGATGAGCTGAAGAAACAAGTTCACAGGAGCTGTTTGTACACTTCACTACAGCCACAGAGCCATTAATCATGAGGTATGAGTAAGAAGAAACTTTGTTGTGCTGTACATTCTCTATGTAGTCAGTTATGCTGAAGGGCAGTTACTTTAAAAACTGGCTTACTAAAAGACACAATGCAAATACCAAAAAGAACTCACATATCAAAGTACTGTTTGAAAACATGAATACATACAGACATTGTTTATTGAGATCAAATTGCTGCTTTGCAGAACAAATTAAGAATGGTTCATGAAGCCGGCTTGGTGGCACACACCTTTAATCCCAGCATTTGGGAGGCAGAGGCAGGCAGATCTCTCAGAGTTCAAGGCCAGCTTGGTCTACAAAGTGAGTCCCAGACAGCCAGGGATATTTTTATAGAGTTTAGATTAATATAAATTAATTTAGTAAATATCTAGGGGTTTCTGATACAGTCTCTTAAATCTCGACATGAAGATCAACTTGGTTGTAGGCAATTAGCTTATTAGCTTATGGACTAAAAACAAGGATGAAGCCAGGTGAAAAAAGGAGAGATTCTATGGACTAAAAACAAGGTTTATGGCCTGGCATTGTTTTCAGCTGCTAAGTGGGCAGAACCCAGATTAAGCTGAAGCCAGGTGGAACAAGGAGCAATCCTATTTAAGGACAAGTGGATGGAGCCAAGGGGACACACTAGAGAGCTAGAGCTCTGATGCTAGAAAGGACAACGAGTAGTTTGTATCCTCTGACTGAGAAGTGCTGGTGGACTGATGGCCAGATCTCCCTGAGGCAGAAAGAAGCTGGTGAGCAGAGAAAACCTCAGCAAGACAGCAAAAGGCCAAGGACTAAACCCTGTGGCTCAGCTTTTGCCTAGAGGGGTTTGCCCTGTCTGAACAGTGGCCTGAACGGAACTGTGCCATCTTTAAAGACTAAGGCAGAGCAGCAGAGTTGCTGATACAAAGGAAATAAGTTGGCCTACAGACAGCTGAGGTCTCCCAGAGAGAAGAAAGCCTCAAGCCTTATTTAAGGTGAAGTCACCATAGTCAATTTACCCAGACGGAACTACATCTGAGATATTCCAGAAGAAAGACTGCTAAGTGAATTAAAGGCTCTACCCCAGAGACTGTGTTCCTGGCGACTGAGGACCTGCCCCAGAGACTGTATCCTTCTAAAAGGTTATGAAAATAGTTGTAATAGTTATCAATAGGTTTAGTGGTTAGGTAATAGGGGTTGTAGGCATTGGTAGGGTTAGTAGTTAAGTAAGTGTTTACATTTGTTATAAGTGACTATAGTTAAGTGTTTAATAATTTTAAAAATTTGGTTTCAGCTATTACACGGAAAAACCCTGTCTCAAAAAAAAAAAAGAAAAAAGAATGGTTCATGAGTCTGCCCCTAGAGGTATTGCAGATATGGCTACTGTGTCACAGGTGCATCAGTAGGTAGTAGAGAGGAGAGAGGCTATGACTATATTCAATGTTCTGACCTATGAACATCTGAATGAGTAGTGGCCTAACATTCCCAGGGGGGAAAAAGGAAGCCAGATACCAAAACCACTTTGGCGCCATGAGGCCCAGAAGGGGAACTAGCCTGTGTTGACCACCAGTCCAGCACCAGACAAGCACCAGATGGGCTCCCAGGACAGGAAGCAAGCCAAAGACTAGGGGAGCCCTGCCTGGCCCTGGATGAGGGGTTTGTGGGTGAGTCAGTCCTGAGGGAGGGAGTGTCGGAGAGCCAGCCTTGTGTTTTGTCTGCTTTATGGTGGTGTTGGCAAGGGAGACCACCCCTCCCAAATCATATGCCCTCACCACCAGTGGCGGACAGGAGATCTGGCCCTGATGGAGTTACAAGATCAGGAGAGCTGTCCCTGCCTCTCACATGCTGCAGGGCCCTGCACCTTACCTGGGCAGCACACTACAGCTGGCCTTGGATGTGGGGGTTATGGGTGGCCCAGTCCTGAGGGAGGGAGTGTGGGAGAGCCAACCCTGCCTTCTGTCTACTTTGTGGTATTGGTAAGGGAGAGATTCCCTTTACTCTCTTACCCTTGCCACAGGTAGCAGGTGGGAGAGTTGGCCCTGATGGTGTCATGAAAGAAGGAAAGCTGGTCTAACCCCTTAACTATTGCAGCATTCAGGACAGCAGGCCCTGCAAGTGGGAGTTGCAGGCCCAGAACCAGGGCTTTGAGGTGGACCACCCCAACATACACCCCATGGATGAATTGCTGGAGTATATGAAGAGGCCAGTTCCACAGACCCAAAACTACAGGATCTCCATGAAAAAGGGCAAAAACAGCATATCTGAGAGGAGTCTCAGTGAGGTTCCAGTATTGACAAAGTAGGAGAGGCCAGAGGCCTAGGCCTCGTACCAGACCAAGGAGTCATTGTAATGAACATTTGCAAGAAAAAAAAGTGTGGACAAAAGGGAATACTGTAGTACACATTGAGACACACTACGGATTCCACAATGAGATGTTTTTTTAATGTGGGGAGAGGTTGCAAGAGTGGAGAGTGGGTCTGAGGAAATTTGAGAGATGAGAGGAAACAGGGTACATGATGTGAAATTCACAAAATAAAAAAAAACAATAAAAAGGAAAAAAATGGTTCCTCAATGACACATAGTCAATATTGCAATCTGAGGCTCAAAGAAGCATGCAGACCTAGATGCCCATCAACTCATGAATGGGTAATGAAAATGTGGTGCATTTACACAATGAGTATTATTAAAATGTTAAAATAAATGACAACATGAAATTTGCAGGCAAATGGATTGAACTAGAAAAAATAATCCTGAGTGAGGCAACCCAGACCCAGAAAGACAAAAATAGTAAGTAGCCATTTAATAAGTGGATATTAGCTTTAAAATAAAGGATAACTATGCTACAATCCATAGACCCAGAGAGGCTAAATAACAAGAGGGTTCAAAGAGGGATGCATGGATCTCTCTGGAAAGGGGAAATAGAATAGGTTTGCAGGTGGACTGAGGGCTAGTGGGGATGGGAACAGGAGGGATCAGGCAGGAGGTAGGGGAGAGAATGGAAGGAGAGAGTACAGAGAGGGACAGCAGGAATTGGGGAGCATTTGGGAGATGATGTGGAACCTAGTTCAGTGGAAACTCCCTGGAATCTATAAGGGTGACCCTAACATAGACTCCTAGTAATGGGGGATAATGAGCCTGAACTGGCCATCTTCGTTAACAAGGCAAGGCTTCCAGTGATGAGACTGGGACACCAACCCTGCCACAAAATCTTTGACCTACATGTTGACCTGCCTACAAGATATGCTGGGGTAATGGTGACACAAAACTTATGGGAGTGGCCAACCAGTGACTGACCTAACTTGAAATGATTCCTAATGATATTCTGCTATATTCATAGATTGATGTCCAGCCCAATTGTCATCAGAGAGGCTTCATCCAGCAACTAATGGGGGTAGATACAGAGACCCAGAGCTTATAGCCAAACATTAGGCAGAGCTTGGGAAACCCCATAGAAGAGGAAGAGGAAGGATTATAGGAGCCAGAGAAGTCAAGGACACTATGAGAACACAGCCCACAGAATCAACTAAGCAGAGCAGAGAGAGAAGCAACAATCATGGAGCCTACATGAGTCTTCACTGGGTTTTCTGCATATATGTTATGGTTGTATAGCCTGGTGTTCGTCTGGGACTCCTAACAGTGGAGATGGGGGTGTCTCTGACTCTTTACCTCCTCTTAGGACTCTTTTCCTCCACTGGGTTACCTCACCCAGCCTTGATATGAAGGTTTGGGCCTAGTCATACTTGCTATGCCATGTTCCCATGTTCAGTTCATGTTCCTGGAAGGCCTGTTCTTTTCTGAAGTGAAATGGAGAAGGAGGGGAACTGGGGGAGAGGGGAGGTAGGAGGGGAACTAGGAGGAGTGGAGGGAAAGGAAACTGCAGTTGGGATGTATTGCATGAGAAAAGAATAAATAAAAATAAAATTAATATTAAAATAATAAAAATGGAAGAAGCAAAAAGAAAGAAAGATTAAGACAAGTAGAAAAACATCTATGTAGGCCCAGGGAAAGTTTTCGTCGTTGTTTTTAAAATGCCAAGGAAGAAAAATTCAATTGGATGAGAAATCCATTCTCATTATCATAAAAAATGTCACCAAGATAACACAATGGCAGAAAAAAAAACAAACTGTCAAATCTGAAGAACAACTTAAGGAAACTGAATTCCAGCTCTGCCTGAGGGTAAGAAAAGCATTTCCTTCAGCTGGAGAAAGAACAGTAATCACTCTTCACCTCACCAACACCTCCTTGTGCAACAAAACTTCTCACTGACAAGAACATACTATTTGCTTTTCAGATCTCAGCATATCCACGGTTCAAGAGAGGACTAAAATGGGTCACCCTGGGTAAAGGTCTATAAAATCGAGACAAAGCTATATTTGAATAGCAGATAGCATGGTTCTTAGAACAGTTTACTTCGCTGCTCCTAAGACATCAAAACTTAAAGATATAAATATTGTTGCTTCTGCCTTAATGAACCTTATAAAGAAGACATACAACCAGCAGAGCAAGCAATGAACCCTCATCCATTCATGCCATCTAAACAATGCCCATATGCAGCCCTGGACACTGGGACCAGAGAGAGAAAAACTTCACTGGAGTCTTATAATGAGAGGACCGAAGTGAGCCTTTATAAACTCAACTCCACCCCTTTTGTTTTTGACCTAAAGAGCCATCAGATTGTCTTCATTGTAATGAGGCACATTTGTATGTATGAAAGCTGTGATTTATTGATTCGCAAATCTCTTTTCCTCAGAGTCAGTTTAAAACAATTAGGATTTGCAAGCTGTTCCATAAAAGATAAACACCCAGAAACAGGGGTGATATTTCACAAAGACTGACTAGTGCATGTTAAGTGGCTGATTGGGTCTATAGCCTCCATGTGCCTCAGCTGTCCCTATCCAAGGCAATTGTCCTCTAAGAAGATGTTCAAGGTAATGACATTGATATTGAGAGGGGAAATGTGTCATAAACCTAACCATCAACCAAATTCAATTTTGGGAATATATTTCTCCCTCTCTCTACAGCCATTGAGCTTAGGGGTGCAGTCCACCCTTCAGGTGAAAAGTCACCAAGTTAGCAAAGGTTGCCATGTACAAACAGATGTCAGTTAGTTGTTCCTTGTTCTTTCCATCAGTGCTGTTCTGTAACTTCTCACCTCAAACACTCCCAGTAAATTTACACAAGACCAAAATCAACAGTTAGTCCATCAGCCAGTTCCCGCATATGTGGGAAAACAAGGTCCTCCATTAGACCCTGAACCAGAGACACTCAAAACAGATCCACTCATTCATCCTTCACTGAATCCTTACTACATTACAAATGAAAGGTAACCCAAGGACAGCAGTCTACTCTTGTCATCATAGCATTCAGGAGGCAAAGGCAGGAAGCTCAAAAGTTCAAGGCCTGTCTGAGCAACTTTGCAAGACTCTGTCTCAAAACTCTGAGGGCTGGGGATGTGGTTCAGTGGTAGAACACTTGCCTAGCACATCCAAAGCCCTGGATTCAATCTCCAGCACTGCGGGGAGGGGGGGGGATAAAACTGAGTGTGGGGCACATGCCTAGAATCACAGCACCTCATGACAAGTGTAAGATCAGCCTGGGCCACACAGTAAAACCCAGACTCACAATTACCACCTACTGTCTAAAGCAATACCATCGGAGGACTTTCTATACTTTTTTCTTGCAAACACAGTGGCATATTTGCCACACCCTCTGAAGTTAGTTTCCAGCTGTGAAGTCTCCTATCTTTAATATGTTACAGAGAATGCTCATCATTGTAAAGCAGAACTTGTGGGTCTTGACCCTGATAGGGGTCTCGTAGCAGATATCCTGCATATCAGATATTTACGTTACGATTCATAACAGTAGAAAAACTACAGTTATGAAGTAGCAACAAAAATGTTATGGTTACATTATGGGGGTCACCACAATAAGAAGAACTGTATTAAAGGGTCGCAGCTTTAGGAAGGCTGAGAACCACAGTTCTAAAACTACTTAAATTACAGCACCAGACAATTTAGTAAACTGGTTCGGCCAAGTTTAAGGATAAGGAAGAAAACAATTATGCTCTGGCTTAAGAACTCAAAGATAGAAATTTGTTGAGTAGGCTTTAAAATTAAAGGTCATCGTGAAATAGTCTTTAAAAATGAATTATAAAACAGAGAAGCACTGGACTTTTAATCATAACACGTGATTAAAAATCAGAATGCCAGAGGTGCAATTAGAACCACCAGTCACGAAACAATCAGCTAGGGCAGGTGCTCTACATCAACACTGTAAGGCAAAATTTGAAACCAGAGGGCAGAGGTTCTACGTTGTTAACCCCCTTAGTCCCTGATCCAGAACAGCACCTGTCATAGTCATTATTTATATCTTAAAGAATTCCTCTTTCTGTTTTTTAATGTTTGTTTTATGTGTCTTGATGTTTTGCATTAAAATACCGTGTGTGCAGTGCTCACAGGGTCCAGAAGAGGGCATCAGACCTCCTGGAACTGGCATCACAGAGAACTGTGAGCCACAAGGTGGGTGCTGGGAAATGCACCTGGGTCCTCTGGAAGAGCACTCAGTGCTCCTACACCCTGAGCAATCTCTCCAGACCCCAAGAATTCCCTAATAATCATTCTCCGAAGTAAATACTGCAGCAATCCAATGTTGTGGTTCAGATAAAGTGTCCCCTGCCCACAAAAAAGTCTCCTCCATTGAAGGGCTGGTCCCTGCTGGTGGTGCTTCTGTGGGTGGTTCTAGACCCTTTAGGGGGTACAGCGTAGCTAGGGGAAACAGGTCAATTGAGGCCTTGAGGGCTATGTCTGTCCCAGCTCCACCGTTGCTTCCTGACATCAATTAGTTGAACAGTTCTGTTCACCACACCCTGCCACCATGATGCCCTGAAACCATAAGCCAAAAGACAAAAAAGGTCCAGAGAAAAGGCAATGGCTACTGCCAAACCTGAGGTGAATATGTTTGTTAGTTGTGTTAAGCCCAGAATTATACTCTTGTATTTGCTACCAGATAAATAGCACAATTATTCCCCAAATAACAGACCAGAATTAAATCCTCTGAGAGTACAAACAGCGACTATTATGTGTCCCAACTGACCCAGACTGATTGACAACTGGACCCCTGAGTTTCTGACATCATTTTGTTTAATTCAGATAATGTAACTTGGGGGACTATAGATCAAACCCAAGAAACCATTGCCTTTTTGAAATTAATTGGGTTATTTTAAAATATGAATCTGAAAGCAATAGACTTCTTTGAAAAGTCCAATTTCCAGTTTTCTGTAGGGAGGGAAAAAAAAAAACAAAGTTCATGCTGAAAACTGCCTTCCAGACACATGGATGCACATAGCACATCCTAGCAAGACTCACACCTGCCAGTGTACCCCAATCTCCGCTACACCTGCCTCACACGGTGTGTCACTGGACTGGACTGGACTGGACTGGCTCCACTTAGCTGAATCTGCCGTCCTACTAATGATTAAAATAAAATAAGAAAAAGCTTATGAGCCCAGCTGCAAAGAATTTATCAACAGACATGCCTGGGAGATAGTGTCCCACACAAACCAGAAGAAAGGCATGGTGGTAGTGGTCTCCACAGCAGACAGAACAAACATCTAAATTCTCGGCCCGGTGGTGGTGGTGCACGCCTTTAATCCCAGCACTTGGGAGGCAGAGGCAGGCGGATCTCTGTGAGTTCGAGGCCAGCCTGGTGTACAAAAGTGAGACCAGGACGACCAGAGCTGTTACACAGAGAAACCCTACCTCAAAAAACCATCTAAATTCTCCTCATCTGCAGACTTTAAAACTGGAATGAAATACTGCTACGTGACTTTATGCAAGTTATACAGAAAGGCTTAGCACTAACATGAAGAAACTAAATTGGTGTGTTGATACATTAAATTCCATGCAAATCTTCACCCCTATATATTTCTTTCCCTCCTACCTTAAGTAGTTAAGTGCTAATTATGGGCACTCAGTTAGCTACATTGTCATCAGCAGGATTTTAACTGTAGCAGCCTAAAGAGAAAAGGGATTGCACCCTGGATTTTGCTTTCTCACCTCTCCTATCTTTTCCACATTGCTTTCCCAAAACACTTCTCAGACCAGAAGGTGGAAGACACAGAACACATAAATGTCCCAGGTCTTCCAGCCTTGAGCAGCAGACCAGCCAGCTGCCACCAGCCAACTGAACAAGTCTAGCCACGCTAATGGACAACGTAGCTAACCTACTGGGGAGGACTGAACTTTTGTTGTTGTATGTCTCCAAGGTTTTGTTTGTTATACAGCAAAGGCTAACTGTTATGTAACCATATTTTACTAATATAACAATGGACTTAATTTGGTTCTGAAAAGAGTTGTTTGCTGAACTTTTCTCTCAAGCCAACTTTCCTTGAGAAAACAGGATGGTCTCAGATTGCAGATATCTTCCAATGATGGAAGGATAAATGATGCATTCAAGTCAGAATACACACAAATACACACACACACACACACACACACACACACACATTCACACGTGTGTGCAGGTAATGTAACATATGAAAGCCTATTATGTTTTGGGGGGCAACTATAAAAATATAATAATTTCATGTTTTGTAAAAAAAATAAAAACAAAAAACAAACTATTTCTCTGCATCACAAATCATCCTTTTTTCTTGTTAATTTTAAAAGGATAAACTACTTGATTTCCTAGTGAAGGAACAACTGTAAGAAAGGAAACCATCTCGTACTGCCATTTACTTTTAATCCATACCCTGCTTTAGGGCTCTGAAAGTATTTTCATTAGCATTTTCTCATGATTTCTATAGAAATCTTGAAGGGGCGGTAGTGGCGCACGCCTTTAATTCCAGCACTTGGGAGGCAGAGGCAGGCGGATCTCTGAGTTCGAGGCCAGCCTGGTCTACAAAAGTGAGACCAGGACAGCCAGAGCTGTTACACAGAGAAACCCTGTCTCGAAAAACCAAAAAAAAAAAAAAAAAGATCTTATGCCGGGCGGTGGTGGCGCACGCCTTTAATCCCAGCACTTGGGAGGCAGAGGCAGGCGGATCTTTGTGAGTTCGAGGCCAGCCGGGTCTACAAAGCGAGTCCAGGACAGCCAGAGATATTCAGAGAGACCCTGTCTCGAAAAACCAAAAAAAAAAAAAAAAAAAAAGAAATCTTGTAAAGATGATATAATTACAACCTCACTTATGTTGTAAAGGAAGGTGGTGGTTTGAGTAAAGTACTAGCCCACGATTACATTGTTTAAAAAAAAATTACAATAACAAATCTGGAGTCTAAATCTTGTACTTGTCTAAGGCATCACAACAGCTTGCTGACTGTCTCCTTCCCACTATCTCCAAGACTAGATGGAGGTTTGTGAATCAGAAATTCAAGACCCCAGCTAGCCACCCTTCTCACAGCCCTCACTAATGCCATGAAGCATTCTCTTATCCAGTGTTCTGACCTATTTCAATCTACTCATCACTTCCGGCACAGCGAAATACAAACTTGTGAAGTCTTCTGTCTCCAGACAGAGGTAATCTTTCCTTCTAAAGGCCTGAAATCTCAGTATTCATATCGCAAGTAAGACACTTATTAAACATCCCCATGAAGTTTTGACTATTTGTACCATGGAATTTTTTCAGTTACTCAAATATCCCACACTCCTCTCACAATCAGTCCTATGCCAATCTTGCTACCTCGTACATTCTTTTCACTCTGATTCTTTCTCAAGGACCACATTCTTAACCATCCATTCTTGATACATACTTCCTGGTCAAGAATCAAATTAGAAGAAATGCCCTTGAGAAAGCCTCTCTTCTCTGCTACAGCCCAACTCTGGGCCTAGTGCATTCCGCTGTACTCGCATGATGGATACTGTACAACCCAGTTCTGAATGGCCATTTACTATCTATCTATGAACTCTCTAAATCTCAACAAAGATTGTTTGGTTCGTGGTTTGCTATGTGTTTTTAATTGTTTTTTATTTTGTGAATTTCACATAATGTACCCTGTTTTCTCTCATGTCCCACCTCCCCTCAGACCCACCCTTAAACCTTACATTAAAAAAATCCCTCCCTCCACATAAAAAAATCTCATGTGGAATCTGCCGTGTGTTCACACACTTCTGCTTGCAAATGTTCATTAAAATGGCTCCTTGGTCTGGTACGAGGCCTCTGGCCTGTGCTACTTTGTCAATACTAGAACCTCACTGGGACTCCCGGAACCTCACTGGGACTCCCGGAACTTCACTGGGACTCCCGGAACCTCACTGGGACTCCCGGAACCTCACTGAGACTCCCGGAACCTCACTGGGACTCCCGGAACCTCACTG
>CAJQZJ010032499.1:2920746-2947627 GCA_907164525.1 Lophiomys imhausi | reverse complement strand
ACTGTTATAAGAGAAGGAACCATCTGTTGGACTGAAAGGGGAAACTTCTGGGGGGAAGAGGGTGGAAGGGCGGGATAGGGAGGGGTTTGTGACTGAGATGTAACTTGAAGAAAAAAAATAAAGTATTTATAAAAAAAAAAGAATATTCAGAAGACTACTAACTGTTATACACATGTGAAGAAATTAAAGCTGGAGAAAGACATGTCTCCAAAGCTCAGGGTAGGAAACAACTGTTGCTTACCCAGGACTCAAAATATCAATGATTTCTACCAATCAGAATGAAACATTTAATATTTCAGGGATCACTGACTGAGTGTCCAACAGGGTCTTACTTAAAAATTGGTAAAGGATTATTCCTAGATTAAATGCTGTCCTGGTCACATGTAACAAAGATTTTATTTTATTTTTAAAATAATTTTATAATTATATTTTTAAAGATATATATTCATATATATATCAAATGGTTTTTAAGTAATTTAACTGTAGGAGGGGCATGAGGTGCACATACTCACTGGCAAGCACTAAAGACACCAGAATTGTTAAACACCCAGGTTTTTTTTCTTCAATGGAAAAGAAACTGACAACTGTTCACCCGGAAGACTTGAGTGGATGTTGTGTGATAGTCTGGTGAACTTTGCCCTTCTGTGGATCCAGCCCTCACCCCAAGCCCCTAGATGCTTGAGCATTGTTTCTCAGTCAATAGACCCTCTCGTCATGAAAGAGGTCCCATGTACTTTACCCAAGAGTCTGTTGCTATGCTTCCTACACACCCTTTCTTCCTAGCCCCGTATCCTGAGCATCAGTTCACAGTCAATAAAACCCATTGTAGAGATCACAGGTGCTCTGCAAAAAACATGAACTATGCAAGGGAGTTTCAGTGTAACCATGCCTTAAGCTTCCTTATGATTATTGTCATAAGAAAACTTTTTCCAAAGTTGTACTGTGTTCAAATATGAAAAAAAATAACTGTGTGGCATCAGACCCTGGAAGTTTGAACCAACCTGGCTGACGAAGTCATGCTGAACCACGTTTCATTTTTGCCTCTCTGTGCATCATTTCACTGCTGGCTGCGATGCTCACAGGGACCCTCAAGGTTGACCACATTCAATAATAAATACCAAGAGTATTCACATGGATGCAAAACAAAGTGCCAAATGCTGTAACATTCACAGTGTCTGCAATACAAACAGGTTAGGACACTTGCAAAGCAACAGGAAGTTCCAGCTAATTTTAGGAAGAAAAATGAATCAATCTAGATTGACCCTATTCTGATAAAGACACTACAGTTTTCAAACAAGGACGCTGTATGGGTTGAATCGTACCTCTGAAAAGGTAGTTTCAATTTCTAATATGTCAAACCTGTTGAGGAGACCTTATCTGAGATGTGGCCTTTACTTATATTCAAGGCAAGTTTAGGTCATTCTAGATTGGACTCTAATCAAAGGATTATATACTTAAATAGAAAATTTGAACAGAGGAGTACGTGAGGAGAGAGCCTTTTGATGATGGGGACAGACTACAACGATTCAAGCCTAGGTATGATGAGGAGTACTGAGGATAACTGTCAAATTATCAACAGCTGGAAGAGTCAGAGAATCATCCTGGGAGCTCTAAAAGAGAACATGTCCTGCCCACACCTTGATTGTAGACTTCCAGCCTTGCAAACTACAAGAAAATTAATTCAACTAACTCTAAGATATCAAGTGTGTGGAACTAACTTTGTTATAGCGGGTCTTGGGAACTAACATAGACATCAAAAGAGCTACTGTGTTGTACAGGTTTTAAAAGTTACATGGAGAAAGATCTGCTAGACATAAAAACTACACTTTATGATATGAATCATACATGTAAAGAATTGCTGGCAGATTAAATATTCTGGATGAATGTTGATAAATTGAATTTGAAGACAGACCAGGAGAAATCACTCAAATGAAAAGCAGAGAGAAAAAAATTCAACCTAACCCTCTCTCAGTTGAACTATTTTGACACTCAGTAAGAAGTTATAGTCTTGAAAAAAATCAATATTTTGTTTGTAAGACTTCAGCTAGCATGCTATAAGAACAACAATTGGAATACTACAAAGAAAATAATGAGACAAAGGAACAGAAAAGACTTACAGCTGAAACTTTCCAATTTTGATGAAAATCATGAACACATGGTGATGGCTAGTGCTAATTGTCAACAAAAATCTATAATCATCTGGAGAAACTGCCTCTGACCATGTTGGTGTGGGATTATTTTGATTATTTTAACTGAGTTGGGAAGACCCATCCCACTGTTGGCAACACCATTTCCTGGCTGAGATCCTTGACTGCATAAATGAGGAAAGGGCACTGAACATCCACATGTATTCATTGCTCTCAGCTTCTTGATTGTGGTTTTGATGTGACCTTGACCTCCCTGTCCTGATGGTTTAAATCTTGGACTACAAGCCAGAATAAACCTTTTCTCCAACAAGCTATTTTTGCCAGGGTATTTTACCACAGCAACAGGAAAATTAACTAAGACAACACACTCCTCATCAAGGAAGCTTCTTTTTGTAACTTATGGAGAACATTATAGAATGCCGTGATTGGTCAAAATGCAGACAGCAAAGGACCATTGAGTGCCGAACCCCAAATGATGCATCGACATGACCCTTTGTACCTAAAGCTTAGGGGACACTGTGAGAGAGGGAGGTGGAAAGGTTTCACGCCCCAGAGAACCAGGATGTCTTCTGAGACATAGCGTCTTGGGAAACTGCACCCAAGAAATCTCAACAATATGTTTGCCTAAACAGAACCTGCACAATAGCAATGCCAGCTGACATTCCAATGTAGATGTACCAGAGTATGGAAACTCATAGATATGAACCAAAATTACACTGTTTTGGGAATTTTAATGAAATGAACAAACATCTAAATATGCCAATGGGGGGAAAAACAGAATGAGAACACAAAAATGGCAATTTGGGTATGAAAGGGTCAACATTAGAACAGATTGTGCGTGTTTGTGTATGTTCATAGAGAGACTATTGTAAATAACATTATGGCACTAGATTCAGGAATAGATAGCAAATCCTTTATAAAATAAAAACTACCCAAACTTCCCAGAACCTGAATAACATTGCATTTACTTTTAGAAGTTGAATTTGTAGTGAAACACTCAGTGTTCAAATGGTTTCACTGGTAAATTCCACCAGATAAGAACAAAATACTAAATTCTATACAAACTCCAATAGAAATGTAGAGAGGAAGAAATATTTCTCAATTCATTCTGCGATGAAAAATCAACTGCTGAGAATAATACTATACAAAAGAAACTGAAAAAAGTAGTAACAGACCAGTTTTCCTTAGAAACACCTACACAAAACTCTCAAATAGAATTTCAGTAAAGTTAATGCCAGAATTCATTCAGAAATGTCAAAGGGCATTTACCCTTGAATTTAAGATGGGTTTAATATTCAAAATCCAAGCATTATAACTCCCCACATTTACAAATCGCCATGGGACCACCACAGTGAAGACTAGGAACAATTTCATCTCCCAGAAAAATTTCTGGGTGTCTGTTTGTAGACAACCTCTCTCTCAAGATTTCAGTCCTTTGGGGTCTCATAGAGCCGATGGGCCCCAGAACTTGCTATGTAGCTGAGAACCTTGATCCTCCTTCCTCTGACTGCCACATGCTGGGATTACAGAAGTATACCACCTACCACCACAGCAACTTTATGCTCTGCTGTGTTTGGAACCTTGAGCATGCTACGAACTTTGAACATGCTAGGCAATGAACTATATCCCCAGCTTTAGTTTTACCTTTATTGAGGTAAAACTAAATATTCATATATATGAATGCCACATAATGTCATATATATGAATGGTCACATATGAATACATATAGTTTTGAATTTTGTTTCTTGTGCTTACCAATCACATTCTAGATTTTTATATGTTTGTGTAAACTAACCCTTGATTCATAGGCATTCACTATTTTCTTGAACGACATGTTTATACTTTGGGTGACTATTAATAGGGTTTCTATAAACACTGGAATGCATGTATCTTAAATGTACAGTTCAATGAATCTTAATATTTACCTGCCCTAAACCTTCAGCCTAATCCATCTTGTATTTTTAGTCTTCTCTCTGAATGTTTCTTTTGATTTCCAACACCCTGGCCTTTCCCTCCTGTTCTTGAGTACATATAAGAGAAACCATGTAGTGTATCAGTAGTTAATATTCCTTTTGCTCCTAGAAGAATTAACAAGTAATTACACTTTAAAGAAGACAATTGGCACAATCTAGGTTTACATTTGTAATTAATATTTTTGGTTAGAGTGAGAAGAACACGTAAATGTTCTTTTTACTCTCGATTTCTCAAGAGGATGGAGAGGAAGTTAAACAATTTCTAGATTTCTAAGCAGGTTCCCTCGGTAGGGTAAAACAGTATTATTACCACGCGGGCAACGGGACCCGCGTTGTGCAGTTCCCAGTTCTCCACAGCAGATGGCCCCAGAGCCCTGGCCCTGACTTCACAGAGTTGCTCGGGTTCATTGAGATTGGCGTTTCCAGCTTGAGGGCCACCAAGGCACCGGTCGGTCCCTCGCTGCTCCAGCTGGACAGCATCGATAATCGCCGGAGTGTCACGTCTTCCTTTGGCTGCATTCTAAGCTATCTCCCGCTGTGCTGTCCGCTTCGGCGACTTTTAACTTGAACAAGCCGAAATTCCTAGGGACACTAGATTGTCCCACAACAGTCCCCTCGGAGGTGACATTAGATGGGTTCCCGTGTGCACCGCTCTTAAAGGCTGCTCAGTCAGGAAAGGTGGCTTCTGCAATCCGGAGACAGGGGAAAAGGAAGGCGCATCTAGGCTTTAGAAAGAATCAATGGGTGACAGCGCGGGGACCGAGGTTGGGTGTCTCGGAACAGAAGGAACTGCGAGGCTGATCGAGCGTGGCAAGCAGGCTTGTTTGGATGGAGAGTTGCCTAGGCAAGCGGTACACTTAAGAGCCTCTCCTTCCCCCTCTCCAGAGTGCTCTCCAGCGATGAGGTCACAGCCCCTCCGAGCCCTCCTCCTCCCTCCGGTTCCCTCCTGCACCCGTGTCTCCTCCGGCATCCGGCGCAGGGCACTGGGAATGAGGCGACAGAGCGCAACGCAGAAGTAGCTAGCGCATGAGGTCCCTTCGAAAATGAGGCCAGGGTCCCTGCTGCAGCTTGCGCTGCTGCTCGCTTTGCCTAGGACCCTGCGGGGCAGAGGATGTGCGTCTCCACCCTGCGAATGCCACCAGGAGGACGACTTTAGAGTCACCTGCAAGGAACTCCACCGAATCCCCAGCCTACCGCCCAGCACCCAGACCCTGTGAGTAGCTATGGCCAAGCCCCCCTCCCTGAAACTCCTGGTGCGTGTTGGGGTGCGCGGATGTCTGGTCAGTCCCTGTACAAACTCAATCGTCCATACTTGGGAAGGTCGCCTGTGCTGTTGACACAAGGAAACGGAACCCCTAACAAAACTGTGATACAAGATGCCAATGGGAGTTGTGCTTTCTTTCTAAAGAGTTATTATTCTGTCTACATTTTGCCAACTCTTAGTGCCCGTTGGATTTTAGTTTCACTTCAGGTAATGGTTAAGACATAAAAACAACTTAAGAATTAACTTTTAATCTTGGAAAATAAATTTAATCTTAGAAAATTGGTCTTCTCCCCCAGTTCCCTTTTAGGTCTCCCTAGGTGAGAAATTGCCTTAGCCGTTTGACTTATGAAATAATTATTTAAAAAAAAAAACTTAATCAGAGATGCGCATAGTGGCTCTGTGAGTTCCAGGACAGCCAGGGCTATAGAGAGGGACTCTTGTCTCAAAATATCCAAAAAACGTAATCAGGAGCCCATTTAGAAATGTGCCCTTGGACTTCTCAGAACAAAGACAGGTTCCAGAGGAAGTGGGAGAGCAATAAAAGAAGGGAATGGGGGGAAGGTGTGGATATGACCTAAAGCTATATATGAAATTGTCAAAGAATAAATCGAAATTATTTTAAAATAATAAAAAGTACACTATGCCCTTCATCCAACATGTATAGATCCTAACCGTGAACTGTCAACCCACACCACCACTTAGCATATCCAGGATTTCTTTTTACTATACATGAGAATCATAAAGTATATTTTCATCTGTGTGCTAAATGTCAGTTTCTTAACCAATCCCTAAAGGGGATTGGCTAAAATTACAACAGATAGAACAGTAAGACAAAGCGGCTGCTTAAATCCAGAAGAAGTGGAGATAAATGAAGAGCAATTGTACTTCAAGATTTTCTTAAGAATTTATCTTATAGCAACAACCAACACAAGGTGTCTGCCTCACTGGTACATATTTCTGTGCTCTGCTTGGTCCATTAGTTAAAACTCAGCCACCCATCCTTGTTCCTTATTTCCCATGGATTTGTTCCTGCAGGAGCCTCTAAGTAGTATTTAATTCTCCATGAAGTCTTCAGACTATAACACTGTATGTGATGAAAACCCTGCAATGGGCACGGAGAGTTTCCAACGTAGAACTCTTGTACAAACTTCAAAATCCATAAGGAAGCGTCACTGCTTAGTTCACTGCTCTTGTATGCTTATCCAAGCAGGCTGAGTGAACTAAATGTGGAGAAAGGGGGGTGTTGAAAGTGAGATCATTTATTCAAAGGGACTCCATTTTTTCTTCTGTGTAAAAGAGGCTTCTGGTGCTTTGATGCAAATGAAGAAACTATTGAATCAGAAACTATTGCAGCCAGATCCTAGGTCCTGAGGAATGAAGATACTCAGAGGTGGGGAAGATGGGGCTGATTTATTTTTTTAAGTGTGGGTGAATGCTCACTCAAACAATGACCTGAGGGATGTTCTCTCACAAGATTTACATTGTTAGAATATATTCCTTCCTTAAACTTTCTTAGTGTTTTTGTTAGAATGTATTATTACACATAACGATGGGTTTCATATGTATATATTTTATCATATTCACCTCCATTACCTTCTCTTGTTGTCCTCCTATTCCATCTGATCTCCCTTTTCTTCTGAACTAGTCTACTACTGTGTGTGTGTGTGTGTGTGTGTGTGTGTGTGTGTGTGTGTGTCCAATGAGTTTAACTAGGTTGCTTACAGGAGCGTGAATGAGGACCTGAGCACCTCTCTGTGGTGAAACCACTAAAGAAAATGTCTTTTCCTTCCGAAGTAACCATTAACCTCTTATTAGTTCTCGAGTGGGGGTGAGGTAGCCCCTACCTACTCATGACAGGATGCTGAAGGGCTCAATCTTGTACAAGCCATGTACAGGTAATCATAGCTTTTGGTACTTCAAGAGTGCCACAGCTACGTTGTGTCCAGACGCCGTTCTGCAATACTCAACCCCATCCTAATTTAGAATTTTTAAAGAGCCCTCTAGTTTATAATGCAAGGCCTTATAATCTTGCAGGGCTGTTTGCCTCACTTTGCAGTATCCATTAGGATACCACAAGTTTGCTTTGGCTGTTTTATATGATGCTAAGGTGCTGAGGGCATTTCTTGCTTAGCTTGATCTACCTGTGCACTATGGAGAGAGCACAGCCCAGCTCCTCTTTCTACATTGCCCATGCACTTGCTCTGTGGTCTTATGAACGGGAAGAAGACAGTTATAATCTGCTCTGGATATTTTCCTTACTTGCCTCTCCAGAGGAGCACAGTGCAAAGCAAAGGTTGTTACAGGGTGCGGGGGAGTGGGTGGGATGCAATCCCTACTCCCCATTTGGAACATTCAACCATCTTTGATATGCAGGAAATCTGAAAAAAAAAAAAACCTTACTCCTCTCACCTGAGAATTACACAAGGAAACTTAGATAAAATAGAATGTAATGAAAGATTGGGCACGTAGGGCTAGTGAAATGGTACAGTGAGTAAAAGAGCTTGCCCCACAGCACAGCACCCTGAGTCTGATGTCTGGAATCTATGTGGTGGAAAGAGAGAACTGACTCTCACAAGTTACACTCTGACCTCCACATGAACACCAGGACATGTATTTCTTTAACTGAAATGAACTTATTTAGAAAAGCTCATACTGCTGCTAGAGATAGAAAGTTAGTTAGACTCACTACATAATAGGTGGTGACCAGAAAATAAGGCAAAACATATTCAAAATCATACTACACAAGCAAGATGGTGAGGTGGATCTGTAAAAGTAACTTTCATTTTCCTGATGTAATTGTCATCTTCAAGGCTTACTGCGCTGTCTGCTAACCTAGGCCTAGTTCTGGACGCTTCTAGCCTCCATACAATCTTATCGAGGCCTAGAATGTTTTTATCCTCTGAGATTTACTGCTGCATGAGCTCACCCTTTCTTGTTCTTTCTGAACTCTGGCTGGCTGGTTCAACTCAGCTGTTCTGGCTCAAACTCTTCTCCAAGCTGACTGATTCAAACTGGTTTCTCTCAGATTCTGACTGAATTGCTCTGCTTGGCCTCAAACTAACTCTAGCAATCTGTTCTAATCTTCTGGCTCCTTCCCATTCTCTGGCCCATTCTGTCTTCACTGTGTCTAGTTTGTTCTCTCTTCAACCTGTCTCTGAAAAACTCTTCCAATAAAACTGCCTCCTTCTCTTATCTGAGATGCTCTCTCTTAAGTCACCTCTCTTTCCTCTTCATTTTGATGAGAGTTGGGCTTATTTTATTCTGTCAAATCTTTCTCTGATTTGTCTCCTTTTTCTGCCCTTCAGTTAAACAATACTTTCAAACAGGGATGCTTCCTTCTTCAAACTAACGTTAAGTTCATTGGTTGGGATTAGAAGTGTGCACTAAGAACATGTCTGTATTCTAGCCAGAGGGGTTAAAAGTATGTGGCATGTCTGCATCCCAGCTGTATCCCAGAGACCTAGAGGTCTTTGGAAATGATCAGAGCAGCCATGTTGCTGGATTAAAATTCCTCTACATGGATCATTGTCTACAAATGCTCCCAACCAAGGCTGCTTCTCTAGCTGTTGAGGGCAATAGCTTTTTACTTTCAGATACTGAAGTGATATGTGATGGGTTTCCACCCTTTCATTGCTTACAATTGTTTGGCATTTAGTAAAGCCATGTTCAAGATACTTTCAATATCCTTTTCCTACAGCTACTGACTTCACTAGTGCTTCCAGAACTCTTCTGACATAGTACTCCTGCTGTAGATATGGCTCAGAGGTTAAGAGAAATGGCTGTTCTTTCAAAGGACCCAGGTTCAATTCCACACAGTGGCTCACAACTGTCTGATATAGTACTCCTCCAAGAAAGGAAAAAGTAAACACCCAAGATATGAAGGCTCCAAAAGCAGCCAAAGCAAGTGGGTCATTCCTTTGTCAACTTTATATTTTTTCCTTTTTTAATGTTTTTACTTTTTTCCCACCACACAAGTGTTATATGATGTCATGCAGTTTCCAGGAGTAATGTCCCTGAACTTGTACGCTAATATAACTTTACTTAATTATCCCAGAGCTTGACTCAAAGAGGTAACTTGAATGTCTAGAACGGTGGGCACTGTGGGAGGACAGGGAGGTGGTGAGGAAAGCAGGAATAGGTTCACTTACAATCCAGTAGCATCATAGAGCAGGATACCTGGCATCGAATACATGCGAATGTATACCTGGTGCTGCACACACGTGTGCACATACATCACAAACTAGATTCTGAGTGAGTGGCATGCCTTGTAGCTGAGTTTCTTTTTCGAGTGTATGCAAGTGCATGTGTGTGTGTGTGTGTGTGTGTGTGTGTGTGTGTGTGTGTGTGTGCATGTGTGTGTGCACATGTATGTGCATGAGAAAACAGTGGAATATGTCAGGTATCCTGATCAGAGGTCTGAATCCACAGTTTTCAGTTACTTACATTTCTGTGATCAAGTGCTAGCTACATTGAAGACTAATTCTATTTTGTTATATCACTTCTGACCAAGTAGTAAGCATAGAGAAACCTAATTCACAATGCTCAAAATGCATCATTAAATAAATTATTCTTGTGTGAGTGTTATTGGACAATTTTTCATCAAGACACTTGGTTTTCCTGTCAAAACTGACTGAGAAATTGCTTCCATGAACCAATCTACTTGATTGTTGTTTTCTATTGTACAGCTGTGCCATTTACACTTCAAATCCAAGCTTATTACTCAAGAGGTTCAGATGTGCCCTAGAAGTCTACCATGCTGCTGGGAATCTGGGATTGTGTAAATTTTATATGCACAGAAATCAGCAAATTTCTTACATTTTTCAAAGATAGCTTTGACCTGAAAAGTTGAGAAACTACACTGACATTTTTGTGGACCTATAAGTACATATTAGGTATCTATTGTGACTCGATCTATTTTACTATTTTACAAAACATGTGTTTTAGAAATAAACAAAACTTCCTGATCTCAGAATATGATGTTTCCTCTTCTGAACACATTATGAAGATGACTGCTTTTGTCATCCACCCCTCAAAAACACTTTCACATAGAAGTTCATCAACAGCCCTCAGTCTTTTAAGCCAATAGTATACCAACATAGTTTGCATATGTCTGGTGCATTGTATCTCATATTAAACTCTTAACACTGGAGTGGGTATATGGCTAGTCAGGTTAAGGCACTTGCCATCCTACCTGGTAGCCTAAGTTCCATCCCTGGAATTCACCAATTATTTAAGAATTGGCAAATTGTCCCATCTGTAGGTTGGATTTTAAAGTATGTCAGTAAAGAGATGTCAGACTCAACTACATGGATTCTGAGAACACCAGAAAATTTCTGAACAAAATTCTTGTTAAGATTTAAAGCACATTTTTGTGATTTTTAAGGCATCCTGTAAATATTATTCTGTTATATGTGTACAACTACCCTGGACTTTTCTGATACAGTCCTAATGAAAATACTTTCCATCAGAATACATCAGAAATTCAAATATTTCTTCATTATGATAAAGTAAACATCCCACATTACTTTTGCACCTGGAAAACTCTCCCTAGGGTACACGTTTCTCTTTCAGTAAATTTGATCTCTCCAATTATATAATGCATTAAGATTTGGGCTTTTATTTTTCAGGCATTAGCTTAATTTTACCCATTCCTGGTGTTACACATACTCAACTCCAGAGAGAGGATTGAAATAGTATTTTCTTATTCCCAGGTGTTGTCATTTTGTATCTTGTTATTTCAATCATTTTATAAGCTGAGAAACTGCGAGGCCAGTTTTGAGGAAAGTGTTTGCACATAGGATCTAATAACAGACAAATGGGGGAGTTTCCTGGGAGGGAGGCTTTAATGGAGTCTTCAGCTGTGTTTCTTTCATTCCAACATCCTTTTAAGTACTTCCAGGGTTATGAACATGATCTTTAGAGTTGAAAAACACCAGAAATTCTTTAAATAAATAGATTTTTTTTTGTTTGTGGTGGTGGTTTGTTTATTTGTTTTGTTTGTTTGGCTTTTTCTTTTTCTTTTGGCTTTTAGAGATAGAATTTCTCTGTGTATCCTTGGCTGTCCTGGAACTTGCTTTGTAGACCAGGCTGGCTTTGAACTCACAAAGTTCATTACCTCTACCTCCTGAGTGCTGGGCTGTAGAGGTATACATCCCCATAGTCCTATCTAAACAAACAGTATTTTATTGCAGCTGCTTCTTTCCTTCTCTTCCTCTCTTCCCCCCTCCCCTCTTCTTTCCCTCCCTCCCTGCTTCCCTTCCTCTTGTTTTTCCAGTAAATATTTATGCTAATACTAGTCTGACATTAGTGATACATACTAAATGACCTCCTTGACCTTACATTTAAACAGAGGGAGACAGCTAAAATGGGTAGGGTATGGCAGAGTAGAATACCAAGAATGGCAGGTGGAGGAAAGTACACCTTCAGAGGAGAAATATAAAGACAAGGAGAGGCAATAGAAATACTGGAAGCTGCCTTCAAAAGGTCAGATGGAGTGGGGCTGTCCTATCCTTGGTTTGTAAATGGCCATTGTCTTGTAACTGCACATGGTAGAAAGCTGAGCTCATTGGTCTTAGTTCTTATTTTAAGGGAACTGAACTAGTCACAAAAGCAAAACCTTCACCTTCGTGACCTAATTACAACCCAAAAGCCTCACTTTCTAAAACTGTCACATTGGAGAGTCCAGTTTCAACCCTGTGAATTTATTGAAGGAACTTAGATAGTCAAGCCAAAACAGAAGGCCTCATTGAAAAGGTGCCATGCAAATAAAGTCCTAAACGAATTAGATGGGGGGAAAGGGTGAGATAGGCTCATATCCAGGAGAATAAAATTATGAAGAAATGCAAAGATCCAGAAGTGAGGGTGAAAATGGACGAAAAGGTACAGGTCATATTGAGAAACAAAATAAGCAATGTGGCTGAAGTAGAGAGAGTAAGAGGAAACACAGTCCTAGGTAACATATCATGTGCTTTGTAGGTCATTATATATAATCCATTGAGTATTATAGTATGTTTATGTACACACACACACACACACACACACACACACACACACACACACTAACACATGTATGCATTATTTTCTGGACAACTTAAGATTATCGTAAGAAAATGCAAGATCTGACACACATGTTGCTAGGATTGCCTTGACTGATGAGGTTGTCAGTCAGGGAAGATCTAGCGATGGCTTGTACCACTTGAATAGCAGGGAGGATGAGAAAGAAAGAAAAAGATGGAACCTAAGGTTTATTTTGAAGGTAAATCCAACAGAATTTTCTAAGACAAGGCAGTCTTAGCAAAAGACAGCCATTAGTGATGTCTTAGCCCTGGGTTCTCGTGAAAGCAGATTATGCATGAGAATTCTGACTGGGGAGCTTGACTCCACAGAAGAGTGGAGTGTAGAAATGAAGATGTCAGGGTGGAGGAGTTTGCAGCTGGGGTGACCCAGTGGGTGCTATATCCCATGAAGTCCCAGATAGCTCAGGTGCCAGGCATCTCAGGACTCTGGCTGTAGGGAGAGGGCTAAACAAACACATACCCCCTGGTTCTTGTCCCTGCCGGGTACTGACTCTGCCAACCTTTCGGATTTCTTGATCACAGATGGTGAGCTACAAGCTGGGCTGTCCAATTCCTCAGCGTTCGCATTCCTGAAAACTGTCAAGATGCTTATCTGTGATGAATTATTAATTCAAGCTGACTGTCACTCATTTTAGGTTTTTGGTTTGGTTTGGTTTTTGGGTTTTGTTGGTGGTGGGGGGGGTTTTGTTTTGTTGTTTTTTGTTTTTAGAAGAAAGGGTTTATTTCACTCACAGTTCCATATAACTGTTCACCACCAAAAACATTGAGGGCAAGAATTCAAGCAGGGCAGGAAACTGGAGGCAAGTTGGGACTTACTGGCTTACTCAGCCTACTTTCTTAAAGACTCAGGACCTACTTTCTTATAGGCTCAGGGATGGCACACCACAATGGACTGGGCCCAACCCCATCAGTCACTAATTAAGAAAATGCACTACAGGTTTGACTACAGTCAGACCTTATGGAGGCATTTTCTTAATTGAGGTTCCCTCCTCTCTGATGACTTTGGCTTGTTCAGAGTTGACATAAAACTATATAGCACAGGTATGTAGGGAATCTCTGTAGCTTTAATCAATTTTGCTAAGGAAATAAGACATTGCTCTAAAAACTAACTCCTTAAAATTGAGTGAAAAGCAACTTAGAGATTAAAAGTTGATATATCCATTAATTAGTTATGGAATAATTCTTCATGGTCTTCGATGAGACAAAACAAACCAAAAAACCAAAATCAAATCAACAATAAATCCTAATAAAATAATGGAAAATATTTTCTTCCATACAGAATGTGAAGGCTATGTGAATGCACAGGCAGGATGCTCCTCCCTGAGTGAGAATCGAGGTTAGATTTGCATGATCAATAGGAACTACATAATAAAATCCTGGCTTGAAGGGAGAACAATCTTCTTACTAGGGCTTGATTCCCAAGATACTGAGTCTGTTGCTATAGTGTAAACAAAGCCCCAAGTGCTTGAAGTATAGCGATAAGGCAGTAGTGTGGAGATCAGTAACATTTGGGCAAAGTCAAATAGGGAGAGTCCTCCCTGATCTTGGGTGAAGTCTATTTTATATACAATAAGATGGAAAAAAAAAAAACACTGAAGGGACCTGGCAGTTCAGGGCATCTAATGTTAGATTTTGCTTTCCCTATAACCATTCTGATTTTGCAAAAGGAATGCCAATTCATGATTTTTGTGACATTAATATTTCTTTATTATTCATAATTTAGGGATATATGTGTATATGTATGTATATATGAATTTTTCATGTTTTCTAAAGGAGGGTAGTTAGTTTCTATTTCTTTTATGTTACCATGCTTTTTACCACAAAAGGAAAATCTTGTCACATCATAAATCAAACTGCATTTTTTTATCCTTAAAACACAGATTACTGAATAGTTTTCTTACAAGTCCTTGGGTATTACTTCTGCAGAGATCAAACTCATTGAAAATATTCATTTAAATAAAGTTAGACACTTTTAGAAATCAAGATAGTACAAAGTTGACAATATATGCCGACTGAGCACTAATTAAACCTCCCCAAGGGGGCTGGAAAGACAGCTCAGTGGTTAAAAGATCTGGTTGCTCTTCCAGAGGTCCTGAGTTCAATTCCTAGCAACCACATGGTGGCTCATAACCATCTACAATGAGATCTGGTGCCCTCTTCTGGAGTGCAGACATACATACAAACAGAACACTGTATATATAATAAATAAATAAATCTTTAAGAAGAAATAATGTTCTAGTTATAAGAGATTTTCCCCTCTGAAACATATCAAAGCTGCCTACATAATGAGAAGTTGTATAGTAAGAAAAATGGCTAGGTTATTAACTGCCTCTTACACTGTGAACCATTAGGTGAGCTGGGCCTGGCTGCTTCTATGTAGATGACTGGTGTGTCCATTGTCAGTGTGACCACATCAGAGAAACACACAGAAAATTAGTTTCTATAAGCTATGTATAACATTAAAGCAAGAAACCTTTCTGTTGGTGAATCAACCCACTTCCAAGGCAATATCAAGCCTTTTCTCAGAGGATATAGTCTACTGTAAGTTAACCCTGCAGGCCATGGTGATAAAATGAAGAAAAGTAGAGCAAGGCCAGTAGATCCCATATGTGGGGAAAAAGTTACACAGATAGTAATTCTCCAAACCACTTTGTTCAAAGGAATATGATTTTTAGTAGTTATGTTTTATTTTTAGTATATTTTAAAAGAGGAAATATTTTTCCTTCATTAGTTTATTTATTCACTTTACCTGATAGCAGTACCCCTCCCTCCTCTCCTCCCAGTTTCCCCATTCCCTTTCCCCTTCTTCTCAGAGAAGGGGGACCCCTCCCCAAATCTCCCTCCTCCACACCAACCTGCCCTGGTACATCAAATTGCATCAGGACTAATAGTATCCTCTTCCACTGAGGCCAGACAAGGCAGCCCAGCTAGGGGAAAGGAATCGAAAGGCAGGCCAGAGTCCAAGTCCAAGACAGTCCCCGTTCCAGTTTTTAGGGGACCCACATGAAGACCAAGCTACCCATCAGCTACATATGTGTAGGGGGCCTAGGTCCAGTCCATGCATGTTCTTAGGTTGTTGGTTCAGTATCTGTGGGCCCCCACAGGCCCAGGTTAGTTGGCTCTGTAAGTCTTCTTGTGGTGTCCTTGACCCCTCCAGCTCCCTCCATCCTTCCCCTCCCTAACTTTTCCACAAGATTCCCCGAGCTTCACCTGCCTAATGTTTGAGTATGGGTCTCTCCATCTGTTTCATCAGCTTCTAGACCTCTCAGAAGACAGTTATGGCTAGGCTTCTGTCTGCAAGCATAGAAAAGTATCATTAATAGTGTCAGAGGTTCGCTCTCTCCTATGGAGTGGGTCTCAGGTTGGGCCAGTCACTTGTTGGCCTTTCCTTCAATCTGTGCTCCATCTTTATCCCTGCACATTTTGTAGGCAGGGCAATTCTTGGGTGGAAGGTTTTTTGGGTGGGTTGGTGTCCCCCTCCCTCTGCTGTAAGTCCTGCCTGGCTGCAGGAGATGGCCACTTCAGTCTCAGTATCCCCCACTGCTAAGAGTCTCAGCTAAGTGTTTGTTTGTTTTTGTTTTTCAGACAGGGTTTCTCTGTGTAGCCCTGACTGTTCTGGAACTTGCCCTGTAGACCAGGCTGGCCTTGAATTTACAGAGATCCACCTGCCTTTGCTGGGGAGTAGATATGTGCCCAGCAGCAGCATTTTTTGTGTGTATGCATGTGCACACCTGGAGGGAGCAGGAGGTCAGCCTCCCATGTCTTCATCAGTTGCTGTCTATTTTTGAGACAGAGTCTCTTACTGAAGCTGTGGCTCACTGGTTCAATCCAGCTAGAATAACTGGACAGCAAGCTCCAGGAACCCCTCGTCTCCATCTCCCACCAATGAGATTATGGCTGTGTGCTCTATGCCCAAATTTTTGTGCCAGTGCTGGCCTTAGGTCATGTTTGTACTACAAGCTCTTCATTAACTAAACCATCACCCCAGGCCCCACTTGGATAATTTTTAACTACAGCAAGAACTGAATGTCCTTTTCTTTACTCTCTTTAAAACTCACCCCCCAGCCTGTTTTCTTTTGTTCAATTATGTGTGCTGTGTCAACTCTGTGCCCAAGCCCATACTATGTTTTCATAAACACATACACCCCACTTTTACTCAGTGGTTATAAAAGGCTGGTGTTTGACTCTAAGTTAGACTTTTACAATAAGACCTGGAAATACCATCTTTCTTCCCTTTTATGTCATCACCAGTGAGAAAGTTAGAATTCAAGCACAGTGCTCCTGCTATGAATTCAAGGCTTTCTCTATTCTAGCTCTAGCTTCCTACATAGAGCTTCTTATCTCCCTCTTTCTCTCCCACTTCTCTCTCTTTCCCTCCTCTTTCCTCACCATCTCTGTCTTCCTCCTGCTCTCAACTGTAAAATTCACCGCACAGTTACTCTGAAATTTGTTAAGTAACAGCCCTTGTTACATTCACAATACCGTTTGATCATCAGCTTTAATTTCAAATCTATTTCTCAGCATCCCAAAAGGAGGTCCTATGCTAATTAGACAGGCATTCAACAGTCCCTGCCCTTCTCAGTCCTTGGCAACTGCTAATCAGCCATCTTCTCTATGGTTTTTTCTCTTCAAGACATTGCATATAAATAGATGTTAAGAATATGTGCCCTACTGTACCTTACTTCTTTTACTGAGGTTATCATCACACTATAGAGATGGAGTGTGATTGATTAGACAAGTGGCCTGATAGAGAATTGAGTATAAACAGGGCAATATAAAGACTGTGAGATTTTCCAGATCCTTTTGACTTTTAGCTCACTAGCATAGAGAGCACCCCCAATCTTCATCTCAGTATCTTCCCTTAGATAGAAAAACACAAACACTGAAATATTCACACCTATTTTCAGAAGTTTAAGTACCAAACTCCTTCCCAATTTCAAAATCTCTGGAGTGCCCATTTTGTGAAGGACAGTATTTTTAGCCGCTTGGCTGAAATATAGTGCTTCTGAGCTTCATGGTGATGTTAGGCAAGGAGATGGTCTAAGAGGAAGGCATATTCCATGGTCTATAATTCTTTCATAAATCAATATTCAAGCAAAAGGGTTTTTTTCCTGTTACACACAAACTGAAAAACAACTCAAGAGATATCCCACTGGATTTTTCTATAATAATTCAATAATAATAATAATATTCAAACCAGGCTAGTCTTGAACTCACAGAGATCTGTCTGCTTCTGCCCCCCTAGTGCTAGGATCAAAGGCGTGTGACACCACACCTGGCCTTTATCAGTGCTTTTATCTCAGCTGTTTTTTCCCCAAACTCCTTTGTTCTTAGAGGCAGAAGATGTAAGATCAAGTCCTCAACTCCTACAGGTTACTTGGTTACTTACTTCACAGGCTAAACTAAATAGGAGACTTTTGAGATATTAGATACCCTCCCATCAAGTGATTACAAGGAGTACACCCTGGTACAAAGTGTCCCTCATATTATTGTTTAAATAAGAATATCCCACAAGCTCACATTGATTTTCTGGCCCCTAGATACTGGTACTATTTTTGCACTTTTGGGAACATTGGAAAGTAGGTCCTACTGGACCAAGTAAGCCATTGGAGGTGTGTTCTTGTGGACAGTGTCTTTCAATATTCCCTTCCTATGTTATTTTTTTTCTGCTTTCTGTTCACCAGAAGCTAAAAGTCCTCCTCTATATTGTATACTCTTGCCTTGATGTTCTTTCTGCCCAAGTGGGTGGGACCAAGTAATCATGAACTTCAGGCTCTGTAAACATACGCTGAAATAAACCTTTCCCCTCAGATCTTCTCTAAGGCATTGGGAAAAGCCACTTGGTTTCCAGCTGGTAATGCTAGTCTGGAAAGTTCTGGAATCTTTAGGAGGTGGTGCCTACCTAGAGAAAGACACTGGAGCAGTGGTTCTCAACTTTCCTAATGCAGCCACTCATTAATACAGTTCCTTATATTGTAGTAATCCCCCAACCATGAAATTATTTTGTTGCTACTTCATAACTGTAATTTTGCTACTTTTATGAATCATAATGTAAATATCCCTGTTTTCTGATGGTCTTGGGTTACCCCCCATGAAAAGGTCATTTGACCCTCTCCAAGAGCTCATGACCCACAGGTTGAGAACCACTGTGCTGGAGGCACGCCTCTGAAGGTTATACTAGTCTCTGGTCTCTTCCTTTTTCTTTGCTTCCTTTCAGCCAGGAAAACAGTCTTCTTTTCCTCAGGATGCTGCTGCCATAATGTTCTGCTTCACCACAAACCCAGAATCAACAGAGTCAAAGACCATGGGCTGAAATCTCTGAACCTGGGAACCAAAATATGGCCTTCCTCCATTAGATAGTTTCCATCAGATATTTTGTCACATCAATGAGCAAAGAAACTGGATGACCTACAGTGTGCTCTGGTTACGGGTTAACTGTTGTCACGAACAGTGGCAGCTCTGAGAGACTATGCCATCCAACCTGGTGGAACCCTCATTGTGAATATTTTATCAGTTCGTGGAGGGCAAGCTTCCATGTGGAAACCGTTTAGTATTTGCCTGGCATCAGGGCTGTGCCATTTTATTAATAAAGCAGTTGTCCACCTCACAAAAGAAGCTTTATAAAGATTTACAAGGATGGATTTCCCCTTTCGAAGATAATCATCCCAAAGAGTTGCCATCCCCAGGGGATAGTAATTGAACTGCTAATGTGCGGGTCTCAGTCCTAATGGAGCCCATAAATCTGTAAGAATTTATCTACTGTGTGCCAGAGTTTGGCTAACAAGCCCATTAGTATTTCCAGATCCTCCAGATGCCTGTATTTAATGCTTGGCTGGCATTCCTATGTAGCATAACAAAATAGGCATTCCACAACCACCCTCTGTCCCAGCAATCTAAAACAACACAGCCAGAAGCTCTGAAATGGGTTCTATGAAGCGTGAAAGAATTCATTAAGGTTCTGTCTGATTCAGTTCTGTGTGACAACCTAAGGTCTGATCTTCTTATGAGGATTCCTCTTGGCACCTTACAGGGAATCTGCATCTCATGACCAAAGCAAACAGAATAGCTTAGAGAGACTATGGCGATACTCTCCTTTTATATTATATCTGTCACCTTCATTATTAACGTTGGCAAAATGGGGAAGGAAAAATATCACACATAAATGTATGTCACCTAGAAGTCACGGTGGTGACCAGAGGACTGATGTTTCCCACCTAATAGCAAAAGTTACTCTATGAATATATGAAAGTATTGCCAGTGAAGTGGCTAGGGCCAGTTTGCTCTTCCCAAGTAGAAGTGACAGGCACATAAGATGTTCTTCCAAAGACTGGCAGTTATGAGCCCTTGAATGCTCATGACCTGGTGGCTAGGCTGGTAGACCTAAAAGCTTTTGACTACAAACCCAAAAAGCTAGGGGCTGAGAGCTGCAGGCTTTAGGAAGAGTAGGCACTCAATTTGAAGGCTTATTGCTCTGGACTTTAACTAATAGTGTGTCCCCCACCCCACTCACTACCACTCCCACATATATATATTTACCAGCTAGCATAATTCTTGGTTTCCTGGAGCACAGACAGCAGCTAGCAAGAATCAGGCACCTCTTGCTTGTGTTACAGTTTTAAACCAGCTTTGGACATTAGTACCCTCAACCCTAGAGTGTTACCACTTGAGACTGGTTAATGTTATGGTTCTCCAGTTAAGTGTGTCTGAGACTCTTGGTCCTTTGGGGTTTGTAGCTCACTGAACCTCTCTCTTTTTATATTTATTTATTACTTCAAGTAACATCTCCATCACAGTGCCCTCTTTCCACCCCTTCTGATCCCACCCTACCACCCTCTCCTTCCCCTCTCACCTACCATACTCCTCCAGTGTGGAGTGCCCCTACATATCAACCCCACTCAGTTTACCAGTCATATGAGAGCTAAGAGCTTCCTCTTGCACTGGGGGCTTACATGGCAGCTCCACTAGGGCAAAGTGCCCCACTAACAGGTAACAAAGTCTATGTTCCTGTTCCTTTTGGTGTGTTGGTTGTAGGATAGTTATCCTGTACTAAATGGCTAAAATCCAATTATAGGTGAATAGATGTCATGTGCATCTTTCTGAGTTTGAGTTAGCTCACTCATGATGAGCTTTTCTAGTTCCATCCATTTGGCTGCAAATTGCATGATTTCCTTGGTTCTGATAGCTGAATAGTATTCCATTGTGTAAATGTGCCACAGTTTTTTATCCATTCCTCGATTGAAGGACATCTGGGTTGTTTCCAGTTTCTAGCTATTTCAAATAAAGCTGCTATGAACATAGTTGAGGAGATGTCCTTGTGGTTTGGTGAGGAATCATTTGGATGTATACCCAGGAGTGGTATGGCTGGGTCTTGAGGTAGAGCTATTCCAAGTTTTCTAAGATATCACCATACTGATTTCCATAGTGGTTGTACAAGTTTGCACTCCCACCAGCAATGGAAGAGTGTTCCTCTTTCTCCACAACCTTGCCAGCATGTGCTGTCATTTGAGTTTTTGATCTTAGTCATTCTCACAGGTGTGAGATGGAATGTCAAAGTTGTCTTGAGTTGCATTTTTCTGATGATTAAGGATGTTGAGCACTTCAAGTGACTCTCAGCCATTAGAGATTCCTCCTTTATGAATTCTCAGTTTAGCTCTGTTCCCCATTTTTTGATTGGATTATTTGGTTTCTTGGCATTTAACTTCTTGAGTTCTTTATAAATTATGGATACTTGCCCTCTGTCAAATGTGGGGTTGGTAAAGATCTTTTCCCAATCTGTAGGTTGCCATTTTGTTTGAAGGACAGTGTCCTTTGCAGAAACTTTTCAGTTTCATGAGGTCCCATTTATTGATTGTTTATCTTAGAGCCTGAGTTATTGGTGTTCTGTTCAGGAAGATGTCACCTGTGCCAATGAGTTCAAGGCTTTTCCCCACTTTCTCTTCTATTAGATTAAGTGTGTTGAGCTTTATGTTAAGGTCTTTGATCCACTTGTAGTTAAGTTTTATACAAGGTGATAAGTATGGGTCTATTTGTATTCTTTTACATGTAGACATCCAGTTAGACCAGCACCATTTGTTGAAGATGCTGTCCTTTTTCCATTGTACGGTTTTGGCTTCTTTGTCAAAAATTAAGTGACCATAGGTGTGTGGGTTCATTTCTGAGTCTTCAATTTGATTCCATTGATCCACTGGTCTGTTTCTATACCAGTACCATGCTGTTTTTTATTACTATTACTCTATATTATAGATTGATATCTAGGATGGTGATACCTCCAGATATATTTTTATTGTACAGGATTGATTTAGCTATTCTGAGTTTTTTGTTATTCCATATGAAGTTAAGAATTGTTTTTTCCAGGTCTGTAAAGAATTGTGTTGGTATTTTGATAGGAATTGCATTCAATCTGTATATAGCTTTTGGTAGTATGGCCATTTTATTATGTTGATCCTACCTATCCATGAGCATGGGAGATCTTTCCATCTTCTGATGTCCTCTTCAATTTTTTTTCTTCAAGGATTTGAAGATCTTGTCATACAGGTATTTCACTTGCTTGGTTAGTTACCCCCAGGTTTTTCATATTGTTTGTAGCTATTGTGAAGGGTGTTGTTTCCCTAATTTCTTTATCAGCCCATTTATCTTTTGTATAAAGAAGGGTTTCTGATTTTTTAAATTAATTTTGTATCCAGCCAACTTGCTGAAGGTGTTTATTGATTGTAGTAGTTCTCTGGTGGAATTTTTGGGGTCACTTATGTATACTATCACATTGTCTGCAAATAGGGATACTTTGACTTCTTCCTTTCCAATTTGTATCCCCTTGATCCCCTTTAGTTGTCTTATTGTTCTAGCTAGAACTTCAAGTACTATGTTGAAGAGATACGGGGAGAGTGGACATCCTTCCCTTGTCCCTGATTTTAGAGAAAATGCTTTAAGTTTCTCTCCACTTAATTTGATGTTCACTACTGGCCTGCTGTATATTGCCTTTATTATTTCTAGATATGATCCTTTTATGCCAGCTCTCTCCAGGACTTTCAGCATGAAGGGGTGTTAGATTTTGTCAAATGTTTTTCAGCATCTAGCGAGATGATCATGTGGTTTTTTTTCTTTCAGTTTGTTTATATGGTGGATTATGTTGATGGATTTTTGTATGTTGAACAATCCCTGCATTCCTGGGATAAAGCCTACATGATACTTTCGATGTGTTCTTGGATTCGGTTTGCAAGTATTTTATTAAGTATTTTTGTGTCTATGTTCATGAGGGAAATTGGTCTGAAGTTCTCTTTCTTTGTTGGGTCTTTGTGTGGTTTAGGAATCAGGGTGACTGTGGCCTCATAGAATGAGTTTGGCAATGTTCCTTCTGTTTCTATTTTGTGGAAGTGTTTGAAGAGTATTGGTATTAGCTCTTCTTTGAAGGTCTGGTAGAATTCTGTGCTGAAACCATCTGACTCTGGGCTTTTTTTTTTGGGGGGGGGGGGACTTTTAATGACTGTTTCTATTTCCTTAGGGGTTATAGGACTGATTCACTGAATCTCTTTCAGGGACCAATGCCCATAGTATCTCTGCTCTGGTTCCTCAAAGCCTTCTTTCTATATTTTTCTGTAGCCTCAACTTTCTCCCTCATCTGCTTTCTTTCTGCTTCTATGTCTCTCTAGCTGCCTCTTCCGGCTGTTTCTACCTTGACTGCTCTCAGAACGTCAGCTGCCTTCTCCTTACTACTGCTGTTACTTGGCAACCCTCACAAGGTAGGCTCACCTACCCACTCACAATATGCCAATTAAACAGGAAACTAATAGAAGAGCAAAGAAAGGAGATTTATTAAGCGCAACCACACTGGAAGAAAAACAAAGATGTCTGTCTGATTCCCTCCCAAGTCTGTCTTTAACATCCAAGATAAGGTTTAGGCTTAACTAGAAAGCAAGAGAGGGGCTGGAGAGATGGCTCTGTGGTTTAGAGCACTGGCTGCTCTTCCAAGGACAAGGGTTCAATTTCCAGCACCAACGTGGGGGCTCACAAAAGTCTGTAACTCCAGTTCCAAAGGATCTGATGCCCTCTTCTGGCCTTTGTATGCACTACACACACATGCAGGCAAAACACCTATACACATATAAATAAATAGTTAGGAAGTAGGGGGAGGGAGGGCAGGTGGAAGGGAAAAAGGAAAGAAGGAAAGAGGAAGGGAGGGAGGGAAGGAGGGAGGGAGGGAAGGAGGGAGGAAGGAAGGAAGAGGTTCACGTAACTGGTAGAGCAATGCTGGCCAAGATGTGGCCCTGTCCATCACTGACTCATCATTATCAGCTCCACTCTCTCCTGCAAGGTATTCTGACAAGTTGCTAGAGCTCTGTAAAAACCTTTTCTTGACAGATGTTTATCCTCTTACTGCTACTGGGGTTTCACCCTTTTTCTTCTCCCAGTATGACATTCCTGGGAAAATTCTAATTCCATGGGGACCATTATTTCAATAGTCTGACTGCTAAAGGGAAGGGAACAAGTATCTCTTCAATCTTCATTCCTGCCACCGTGTTTCACTCCCACTGTGACCACTGCCACTTCTAAAGTTCTCTGTATTACCAGGTCATCCTGCTTTACCAATGCTAAAGACCAAGAGTCAGCAAGAAAATCATTCCCGGAAAGTCATTTATTGTGCCTAATGTTCCAATACCAGTGGGCATACAGGAGGGTGTCTCTCGGTTGACTCAAACATTAAACTCAGCAGCCTGCTTCTGAAGCCAGAAAGGAGTGTGGCAAGGGTGTTTACACCAACTACAGGAGATCTACAGGCTCATGGCGGACTGTGTTTGTACCAATCACATTACAGACCATAATGCAAATGAAGAAGTCTGTTTGCAGAATTTGAGAGCCTCTGCTGGATCACCAGGGGAAGCATCCTTCCTCCTTTGCCTGGCTGAAAATGATGACAAGATTATTTATATTGATCCAAAAGCCTGGCCCAATGCTTGAAACAGCCATGGCTGCAATGTAGCTTCCCCAAGTTGTTCACAAAGTTTTCAAAGCAACCAGGTCAGTATGAGAGAGGGCAGTAGCCACAGTCTTTTCACTCAAGTCAGCAGGGACACCAGTAAGGGAATGGTCTAACTGCTGTCAATCATTCTAGCCTCCAACATCATAACTTATTTGAAGGAAAATACACATTTAAGAAGGTCCTAACAATAAAGGCTTATTATTAACAGTGATGTATCTATATTTAATGCTATTCTAACAATGTTTAACTTTTGCCTCATTGCTCCAGGGAGCAGTGGGTGGCCCCTGCAATCTATTTCAAAAGTTATTTATGTATGGTTTTAATGGCAATGGAGATTATAAATCAGGAAAGCTTTAATAAGTCACAAACCTTTCACCAAAGCATTTAACCATGCTGTGGCTTCCCTTTGGTGTCTGTTCAAGGAAAACTGTAAAGTGATTCGGGCCTTCAAAGGACTGTTAGGTAAAGGTCTTCGATAGTTGACATGCTTCTTACTCAGCAAAGATGGGAAGTTCTGGTGTGATAAACATTTGGTTGTCTCCTAGCTGACCAAAAAAGTGACCCAAAGAGCCAGCTCTGTAAAACATGAACCTTGAGGGAATTAGACTATAAAAACAGGAAAAAGCAGTAACAACAAAAATACTGAATATTTAACTTAAAAGCCCCCAAGTTCACCTCTCCCTCCTCTACCCTTGTAATGAAAGCCAACCATTTTCACACTTCGTTCCTCTTCCCCTTCATATGCTCATAAAGAATGTTTTGCAAGTTGCTTTCTTGGAGCTTTTATTTCCCATTCACCCCTTACATAGTGCTCTCTGGCTCTTGTCCCCATTACTCAATTGAAAAAGTCCTTGCTAAAGTCACTGCAACATTTGTTGCAAAACCCAAAGGCCATTTTTAGACTGGTTTTCAGTTTGAACGGTGGCTTTGCTCATCCTGATGACGACCACACCCCACCTCTCACTATAGAGATCTAACTCTTTGTATGCATCTGAGAAAGATTACCCAGGACACCAATGGGCTTCTCCTCCCTGGGGGAATGTTAGAAGAGAGTGGTTGAGGGAAAACAACAACAACGCCAACTTGCTGCTGCAATTAGTTTTAAGCCCACAATTAGCAGTTTTCACCTCTTTCCTAAAGATCATTCTAAATTTTCCTCTGTTTCCACATTTCCTAGCTATGAAAACATCTGGAGATATGGTCAAGGCACTCATTGCCAAGGGCTCTGCAGCCACAGTGAATGTATATTATCTGAGCAGACACCATTGCATTTGTCTGTTTGTAATCAGGTATAGTGATATGCCAAGTGGATCTTCTGAGATCCAACATCTTCCTCTCTGCTATAATGTGTAACAGCAGTCTGTTGCTTCTTCGCTAGTGTCTGTTGTTCCCCATAAGAAGTTCTACTGTGATCTTCCAGTCTCTGTATACAAGATGTCTGAAATGTCCAGATCGTGGTATAATTTGTAACTCCATGCAGAGTGTGAAATTGTAGGAACAGATAGAAAGATCAGAGTCCTCCGGTAATTTGTTGGATGTAATGGCCAGTGGGAGCATTCTTGCTTCAGCCATTTGATTCCTAGATTTGCATTCTTTCTAATGTGGAAACAACACTCACATGAGAGGTTGTGATTCAGTGGGTAGCCCACACAGTGGTAATCCAACATGGAACACTATTACCTACAAACTGGCACTTCAGTTTTCCTTTGATCTTCTACAGTGTTTGATACTTGCTAGAAGCAGAGATTTACAGCTTCAGGATCATTCCTCCATCTTCTTTAAGTATGTATGACAGTTGGCTGCTGTGTTTAGGATATCCCATGACTATGATTCAGAAATCTCCCCAGACACAGATGTTCTATGAAGCTCTATGGGGAAGAGAAACAAAGTTACCCAGAATAAGTGTTTACACCCTGGTGGCAAAGCACCGCTTCTTCTAGAAAAAGACTGTGATCCACTTGGAGGAAATGTGACACTGATCTCTGTTGGGCATAGCTTGACCACCTTTAAGAGCAGGTTGTTAGCACACTGGTTGCCTCTGTACATGTCGCTTTGCCAATAAGTAAAATTGGCAAATACCAGCTTGCTGAGTATTTCATTGGTTGTTCAGTACTTTTTCTAGAATGGCTGCTTTTGGATGTTGGTTGAAATAAGATACAAGGGGGCTGGAGAGATGGCTCCGTGATGAAGAGCACTGGTTGCTCTTCCAGAGGACCCAAGTTCCATCCCCCATAGCTGATACAACTCTCTCAGAACCTGCATAAAGGTAGAAGAAAAGAACCAACAACATGGAATTCTTGCTCTTCCAGAAGGACCTGAGTTCAGTTCCTAACACAGGCTCACTTGCACCTGGAACTCCAGCTCCAGAGAATCTTACACCCTCTTCTGGCCTCTGGGAATACACACACACACACACACACACACACACACACACACACACACACACA
>CAJQZJ010032499.1:2867205-2920736 GCA_907164525.1 Lophiomys imhausi | reverse complement strand
ACACACACACACACACACACACACACACACACACACACACACACACACACACCATACACTCACACAGACACACAAACACACACATACAGGGGAAAAAACAGCAACTTACACAAACCTCAACATAGAGTCTTGGTTGAATTCAATTGCTTTCACATCCTCATAAGGTCAAAAGTGTAAATCAAAGCATGAAGTTGCCATGTGCAGCTGCTGAACACATTGCTTCAGAAGGTTCGCAATGCTTTCAGCACCCTCATGCAAGTCTGTTATGCTCCGTCACTCACGTACTACCAACTTTTCCTTGTTACTGAATTCTTTCTTCTCTGTGTGTTTTCTCAAGTGTCGTCTATCCTCCAATCAATGGTACCTCCCTTAGTCCTTCTAACAAGGCCTCTCCATCTCTTCTTCAGTCAAGTAGTTGGCAGTTCACAATTTCCTCATCTGTAAGTTTCCTTTAAGTCTGGCAGAGCAATCCTAACCTTCCCGGGTGTCATTTTCAAAACAACACCAGTCGCACATTGAGCAGTTTCTTGTAGCATTTTGGCTCTTGCTTGCTGTCTGTGTTTATGATTGGTGGTTGTCCTGGTTTTTTACTTGGTGAGCCTTGAATCTTGCTTTTTTTGATATACAAGCACTTGAAAATTGGGTCTGTTGTCTTCTATTAGTTACATCTTAACTCTGCTTCAAGTCTTATGAGACATCTCACATCTTTTCAAAATACAAAAAGTAAAATATACTTGTATCCCATGCTTTTATTTGACAGGACAGTTCACTGGGGATTTCCTCAACCAGGTCAGGGAGCTCTCTATTGCCGCCTGCTGGAAAGTGGCAGACTAGCACTTGGATTTATTGTTACTTGATGTAATTACCCTTTAGAGTCTCCCTGCTACTCTCACTCACCTCACACTGATGCTGTTTCCTGATCTTCTGTTCATTTATCATCTGTGTTTAGAATGCCTTCTGAAAATCCCATAGTTCTACCAAAGCCTGTAATTCGATAGATACTAGGGTTTTGGTGGTGGTGGTGGTGGTAGTTTGGTTGGTGTGCATGTGCATTCCTGGTTATTCCTGTTACTTGAAAATACTGCTTTTCTTATTCATTTACTCATGGGGCAATTATTATAAAGACTAGAAATCATTCCAGAAGTTATCTGCTCTTAGGGCTTTCAAATCTTTCTTCATATTAAGATTTCCTAGAGAATTTATTTGAAATGTTGCTTGATAATTACTCTTGAACATTCTCATCTTGTATATCTGAGATATGTTATAAATCTGGGGGCCAGAGAGACAGCCCAGAGTTTACTGTGAACACTCTCTTACAGAGGACCAAAGTTCAATTCCCAGCACCCATGCTAGGCAGATAACAACTGCCTGTTACTGAAGTTCCAAGGAATCCAACATCTCTTGCCTGTAGACTCATATGTACATGCCACACCCCAACCCACATAATCAAAAATAATCATTTTTAAAAGAAGCTATAAATTTGTATTCTAACATATTTAAAATATGGTAAAACATGAACTTGGTAAAAATTTAAATAGTACTAATGGGTAAATGCCAAATGTCAGAGTGCGGGGCCAGATAGAGCTCTCCGCGGGGTCATCATTAGCAGCCTGTTTAAGCTAAAGCCTTAATCCTTTAGCAGCATGACTGGGGAGAAAATCCCAGATTCTTTACTTGGAAAAGAATTTCAGGTCTAATCAGTCTGAAGCAGAGTTGAAGGTTTTCTTAAAGATCATTTAAATAGGCTTTATGAACAAAAGTTGAAAGGAGAGATGTTCAGAAAGAAAGACAGTCAGATGTTCCTGGGTTCTTCTCAAGAGTAAGTAGGGGAAAGATACACTCACCTTGGACGTGGGCTCCTCCAGGTCAGGCCGTTAACTGTCTTAGCATCAGCCATATTCACCGTTTTGAGGAATATCAAGTTATATCTCAAAAAGTTGCTATGAAACTTTTTTTCATTTCTTTCTGTTTGGACAAGCTAGAACATAATGTGGTTTCAGAGACACCTTGGATGGATGACCACCTTACAGGGTGAACCCAGTAGCTGTTAGGGTTGTATAAGGATTTAGTGCATGTCTCTATAAAGGGGTTTCCAGTAAGATCCCCAGAAAATTACAGTTGATAACTGGGAAGTGACAAAAGCCTCAAGCAGTTGTAAATTGTGCTGGAATTCTTACCTCACTGCTGAGTCCCTTTTCCATCTCCCATGCGCGTAAGTTTCCATCTTTCTGTCCTGCCTCACTAAAGACTAAGATATTCTTTCTCTTCCTCTTGGCTTCCCTAAACTGCCTCTCAGGATTCTCTGAATTCTCTATTCAGATTCTTAAGGTCCCATACAGACAGGAAGGCGATGACTTTGTAAATATTTTCACTTATCTTGTATATCTGTATATCTGTTCTATCAACCATGGGGTGCCTCTGATCTGATTCATTTTCTTAGGGTTCTTTCTTCTCTTAACATGGTTTATGTTTATTGTCCAGCGTCCCTGCTAATCTTGATGGCGTCTTGTTAGTTAATACCTCTACCAACATGGGCATCACCTAAGGCATTCATTCCTCTCAACATTTTTTTTCCCCTTGGGGATTCTTCTCAGACCTACAAGCTACTCAGATCATCTCTCAAGCTCTTGCAAGATTTCAATCCAGCCACAGCATTTTTCTACTTGTTACGTCTTTTTGCCTGATTGGCTGGAAGCACCTGAAATTCACTGTCAAAAACAAATTCATTTTTTTTCTGTCAATATAAACTATCCTTAATTATCCTGTTCTCTTTCTTGCCATTTTTAAGTCTCCCACCATCAATTCTGCCCCTGAAGGATCCCATTTTTATTTCATTTTGGTTTTATTCATCAGGGTGTCTCACATCCGTGTCATTTGGGATTCCCACACCCTTCTCCCTGCTTATAAGCCCTATGAAGTTCTCTTGAAGGCAGATACTGCATCACTGTGTTGTCTATGTGCTCAGTACCTCGAGCTCTAAGATGGTCTGACTCACTGGATACAGATTGAAGGTTAGACTTTTTTAGCAATATGGTTAATATCTTCCATTTCTGCTTTCTATTTTGCCAGCCTCATCTATTTGAGCACCTTCATCTACTTCTTGCTTGCTCCAAACTGAAATACTCATGGCTCTCCTGAGTATACATCCCACTTTTCCTTTTGGACTGTTTTTCCTCCTGCTTGAAATGCCTGTTGGCCCCACAGCTGTCAATCATGCTCCTACAAGTCCTTCTAGGCTTTGGTCCTTTGTCTCATTCTTCGCAAAGACCTCTTCCTGGATCCTCAAGTCTCTGGGTTCCCATGAAATTTGAGTAGCACCTCTCTCACAGAGCTGGTTACAATATTCTATTGGACTAAATTTATTAAGTAGTAAGGGTTGGTTGTGGAAGAGATTTAGAGTTTATCTAAGACAACTCTGTACTAAACAGCTAAGGGCTAATTATCAGTCAGGCTTAGAACCCTATTCTCCCGAATCCCTTCCCAGGGCAATACTATCTGTGCCACCATTTTACCTTTTCTTGTGGAGTATAAGGACAAGGGTTGAATTTTACTCATCTCTTCTTCCTTTACCACATCCAATGTAATCCCTTTCATACAGTAGATCCAAGAAACTTGAAGTGGATTGAATAGGAACGGCTCCCATAGACTCATAGATTTGAATGATTGATCATTAGAGAGTGGCATACTTGGTAGGAATTAGGAGGTGTGGTTTTGTTAGAGTATGTGTGGCTTTGTTGGAAGAAGTGTATCACTGTGGGGGTAGGCTTTGAGGCTTCAGCTGCTCAAGCCAGTCCCAGCCCCCCCTCTCTCAAAATCTCTCTCTCTCTCCCCCAGCTGCCTTCAGATCTGAATGTAGAACTCTCAGCTACTTTTCCAACACCATGTCTTCCCACAATGATGATAATGAACTAACCCTCTGAACTGTTGTTCAGCCCCAATTAAAAGTTTTCCTTTGTAAGAGTTGCTTTGGGCCAGGTGTGGTGGCACATGCCTTTAATCCCAGCATTTGGGAGGCAGAGGCAGGCAGATCTCTGTGAGTTCAAGGCCAGCTTGTTCTACAGAGTGAGTTCCAGGAAAGCCAGGGCTGATACACAAAGAAATCCTGTCTCAACAACCCCCCCCCCCCCAAAAAAAAAAAAGAGCTGCTTTGGTCACGGTGTCTCTTCACAGCAATAGAAACCTTAACGAAGACAAAACCACCTTGAATAAAAATGAATATTTAATGTGATGGATAATTGATATTTTCCACCTGTGGTATCCTAAATTCCCTCAACAGTGTGAAGCAGATATTTCTTATTAATGAGAAAGTATCAAGGCAGGAATAGGAATCAGCGAATCACCTCTGCTTCCCAGAGAACCACTGGAGACTTGGCAGGTAGTGTGGAGACGAGACTCTGTCTGTACAGACACACCAACTGTCTATCAATAGCCATATTGGAAAACCCTGCCCTGCAAAGCCCCCCCACAGGAGGGAATGCACTATCCACATTTTTTTCCTCACTGTTTCCTAGTGATCAGAGCTACACCCCTGGTTTCTAGGATCTGTCCTTTGACTCTTCAATGGCTCCTTAGAAATACAGAGTCCACTCTCTGAAGGAAGAAGGTTTTGTTTTTGTTTTTTTTTTTTTTAATTAGAGTCCAATGTGTAAGAGACTGCAGGTAGAATGTGTCTGATCCCTGAAGTTAAACCTGTTTCTTACTTGTTACCTAAGATTGTTCCTTGTTGAAGTGTGGCAATGTTGACTTTGGCAACATAAATCTAGTGGCACCTATTTTAATGAAACAGGTCTGCATGGGCTGGAGATGGCTCAGCAGTTAAAAGTACTTGACGGCTCTTCCAGAGGACCTGCACTCTTTTCTTAGTACCGAATGGAAGCCTCCAACTGTCTATAACTCTGGTTATAGTTACTGGGGATCCAATGCCTTCTTCTCAGCCCTATGGGCACCAGGCACATACATGGTGCCCAGACATACATGCAGGAAAAATACCCATACACGTTAAAACAAAAGTAAATGAATCTTTTTAAAACAGGTCTATTTATCCCTCCCAGGTCTCTGAGGTGGTTGAAGAATAGATAGCTAGAATCTCATAGTTAAATTTTGAGTTGTTTAGGAATCAAGAGGGTGTTCTGGATCTAAGAAGATATTTTAAAAATTATGAGGCAAGTTAGTATGAAAGCTGAGTTAGATATAGAACTTTAAACTCATGGAGATGGTTAGATAGTAGAATGTTAAAGTCAGGTGCCAAATACATATGGACTGGACATGGGAATGTATGCTAAGCCATATAACTTATAATTGTGGCCTATTTATTTCTGTTGTTTTGTATTGTATTTATAGTTATAAGAAAAAGAACCATTTTTGGACTGAAAGGGAGAGCTGTTGGGGGGGAAAAAGAAATACCTTAAACAAAAAAAAAAAAGGGAAGAGGATGGGGGGATTGAGGGGGAGGAGGGTGGAAGGGTGGGACTGGAGGGGGGAGTAGGGAGGGGATTGTGATTGAGATGTAACTTGAAGAAATAAAAAATAAATTATTAAAAAAACAACAGGTCTAAGGTGGATCTCTGTGAGTTCAAGGGTTGCCTGGTCTACAAAGTGAGTTCCAGGAAAGCCAGGGCTGCACAGAGAAACTGTCTTGAAAAACCAAGAAAAAAAAAGTCTGAAAGGGGGATAATTTTTTAAAGTGACATATAAGTAAATAGTAGAATTTATGAATGATATTAAACTACAGACTGAACAAGTTCCCTCTTGAATAATTTTCAAGTCCATATATTATTTTTTAAAATCACCAGATTTTGGAGCTTCTTATTCATATTATGCAGTGGTTCTACATCAGGGGTTCCCAACCTTCCTAATGCTGCAACCTGTTAGTAAAATTCCTCATGTTATGATGACCCCTACCAAAAAAGTATTTCATTGTGACTTCATAACAGTAATTTTGTCACTGTTATGAATCATGATGTAAATATCTGTGTTTTCTGCTGGTCTTAGGCAATCCCTGTGAAAGGGTCATTTGACCCCTGCAAAGAGGTCAAAACCCACAGGTTGAAAAACACTGTTCTACATGAAAAAAACAATAAATAAATTTTTCTCATTCTTCCTGAAAATGCAAACAAGTCTATCCTTTTTTAAAATAATTTTATTGAGTTTGGGTTTTTTTGACAATTCCATAATGCATATAGCACACATTGCTTATTATAATCCCTGGATCTGTCTCCCACCCCTTAATCCAACCTTTTAGCCTGTAACTCTCTATCCACATGTGTAATTCACACTCAGTGAAAGTTTTTCACCAGCGCACATTTAAGAGAGGGACAACATTCCCTTTTTCCAAGCAAGTAGTTTACCTATTCAGAAAGAAGACTTGAAAATTCTTATACACTTCAAGACACCCTAGATATTTTCCTTTAGCAAAAATCACCGTCCAGACATTCAATAACCAGGCCTGGGTCTGTGTAGAAAGAGGAAGAGAAGAAACAAATTTTGTAAATGGAGAACGAGGTTTGAAGATAATTAATAGTGACAGATCAAAAGACTACACTTCATTCTATTGTTAACACTGCCAGTCTCTTCCCAGATCTTACTGTCAGATACTAGAGAGGAAACGGGGAAAGAAAAGTGTAGGAATTAGGGAATGAAATTTAACATGAAGGAGGCATTAAAGAGCCAAGTTCAGAGCAGAGCAAGGGCAATTAAAGGATACTGTGACTGCCAGAGGACATGTTAGCCAATGATTACAGATGGCTAATTCAAGGCTCAGAGAGGTTCTTTTGACAGAGTTTGATTGCAAACTGACAGGAGTACCATAGATTGGTCACAGAGGGCACATGGTTTGGAATTTTCTCTAAATGAACTTACACCAATAAGACTCCATGGGCTATATCCCGTAGCTCTAAAGTGACCCAGCCACAAGTCTATAAGGGCACTACTATGTGGAATTCTGAGACTTCGGAGAAAATAAATGTGGGACCATAACATAGGATCACTATGGCCTGGGAACACAGATTTACATTAGCCCAAATTTCATGTTCCAATGTAGAAGTAGTTTCATGAAGTGTTTTTTTTTTTGTAATAGCGAATAAAAAGCCATAAAACAGAGCACTTTTCAAATTCATTTATGGAAACATTAAGTAGGTGTTTACAACAAAGTGGAGAAACCCCAGCTATGGACCTCAGATGTCACCTGGTGACTCTCAGCTTTTCGGTCGGCAGAACCTATGATTTCATTAATACGTCCCGAAAGGTTTGTAACTACTAGTCACAGGATGCTAGGTCTGCATGGAGGGGGGCAAGGAATGGTTATTTAGTGGGTGTGGTCGTTTGAAAGAGAATGTCCCTCATTGGCTCAGATATTTGAATACTTGGCCCCTAGCTGGGAGCACTGTTTGAGGAGGGTCAGGGAGTATGGCCTTGTTGGAGGAAGTGAATCTCTGGGGCAGACTTGGAAGTCTCAAAGCCATGAACCATTCCCAGTTCTCTTTCCCTGCTGGGAACTCTCCCTGTGCTGCTCCAGCAGCCACACCTGCCTGCTGCCACATCTCCCCACCGTGATGGCGATCCACTCTTGCCCCTCTGGAATCATAATCCCAAATAAACCTTTCCTTCTACAGCTTGCCTTGACTACAGTGTCTTATCACAGTAATGGTAAGTAAGTAGGCGCGGACCTTTGCAATTCAGAGCTCTCTAAAGCCATTGGAATTCTAATCGGTTCATCTGCCTTGTGAAAGTTTTCAACCTGAAGGCACAACTTCATGTTCTGTTCACAAGAACTATGACTGTTTTCTTTCTGCTCACCAAAGGATTTTATCACATCCATATCACAGGGCCAGATATTTTGGACTCTTCTTGTGCCAGTCTATATATGAATCATTTTCTGTGTTCTTTTCCATATATAGGATGTTTCGCAATGATTTCTTGGAATGTCTGTAAGCTTTTTTCAAGTCTTAAAGAAAACTATTTCAGAAGTCAATTTCCTGTTGATTCTGTTTGATTTGATCTAACTTCTCTATCTTCTATTTTTAAAAAACATACGTTGTGCCCTTTTAAGTATCCTACATTCTATATCAGCAGTTGCAGTGTCCTGTCAAAAGGATAAAATTAAATAAAGGCACCAGGAGGAATTGAATCAACCATTCTTGCTCCTTTCTGTAAAATTTCAATTAAATCCATTCGGTCCCAAGGCTCTAACACAAACCCAGAAGCCTTATTTGAGTATTCTGATGTTCTTTGCTTCACCAGTAAGTTGCCTCTTTCCTCTCAGATTTGAATCACTTTTAAATGAATTATCAGGCTGCCTGCTGACACAGACTCCCAGCATTCTTCATCACTGTTAGTTTTCTACCTCTCTATGACTCATTATAGTGGTCATTACTTATTAATTTGCAATACCTCCTGAAGAGCTTTGCGCTGCCAAATGAAACCTTCAACTCACCAGCAGAGGGAGCGCCAGAAGATGCCTCAGCTCCCCAGTGTCTTACCACTGCCTGGGCACACCAGGAGGCCTCTACACGTTCAGGCCTGCTCTCTTGAAGGAAGAATTGCTGTTCAAGTTGGAGCAGAATAAGGTAGAAATGACCAATTATTAAACACTGATTTATTGATTTGTTTAGTGAGCTACTTAAAGCACTGCTTGTACTGCCTGTTCGCCAAGCATGACTTCACTCGGTACCTGGAACAGACCAACCTGGAGAAAGAGTTGAAACAATGGTGATTGTCCTTCACAATCTGCTGACTGTGACTATAAAATCTTGCTTGCTTGCCTGCCCCACCTGGCCATGGGGAGGGGGGGGGATGTTACAAAATGGGAATACAAATTGGACCCGGCATCAGTGTTTCAGGAGCAGTCCTGGATCTGATCCATCGCTGACATACCCTCCCTTGCATTCTCACTGGCATCAGAATACTTATCCAGAAAGATTCCCACAGCAAACTTACCAGGAAGAGCCGGGGTTCTGTCTGTGGCATTGTTAGGAGTCCATTCTCTTCCCTAAGATCTTTGGAGGAGGGGAAGTCTATTTTGCACAACTTTCTCTTTACAGCTCAGTGGCTCTTGTATTTTGAAACCCTAAATAAATTGACTCTGTGGATCCCTGGATGGTTAATGAGATGAAGAGAAAAAAGAAAATACGCTCCCACCGAAACTGTTTAAGACAACACTGCTTTGTGATGTCTTAAATTATTAAATTATCCTGTCTCTTTCTTCCACTGTAAAGAATATATAGTAATGACAGTAATACTTTCCCCTGCCACCATTGCCATGTACTCATTAATCTCTCTGTCTCTCTGTCCTCATGCCCCTCTCCGTGTGTGTGTGTGTGTGTGTGTGTGTGTGTGTGTGTGTGTCTGTGTGTGTGTGTGTTTAATCCTCACATCAGCCCTTAGAGGTAGGTCTTCTTGTTCTCATTTATAAAGGAAGATCTAGAGGCTTAGTGAAGAATTCCACCAAGGACACGTGCTGAATCCAAAGCCAATGATCTCACCATTGTTAACAAAACAACACCATTTCGTAGGTATTTTGTGCCATGCAGATTACTTTAACCACTGCTATGTCCATCTCTAAATGGTTCTGTGAGGTAAGCACAAATGGTAACATCCACTTCTCCCAACTCCTCTTTACCTTTTTAGCTTCTAGTTTTAAAACTTAGGTTGGGACTGAAGATATTGCTCAGTGGTTTAGGGCATTGGGTGCTCTTGCTGAGGACCTGGGTGCAGTCCCTAGAACTCACATGGTGGTTTACAACCATCTGGATCTGATACCTTCTTCTCACCTCTGTGGACACCGTGCATGCACACAGAACAGACATACGTGCTGGCAAACACTCATACACACAAAGCAGTTTTTTTAATCTTTAAAAAAAATTAGGGAGACTAAAGATCACAAAGTCAAAAGAGATTTTCTATCTTCATACAAAGAGTAGAGCTGGGAGTGAGTAGGTGTTATGTGATTGGCATACCCCTCTGCTTTGACACGTACAGCTGAGGGCACTCAGCTTTGCCCCCCAACACCTTAATCATAATACAACCATTTAAACCTTGAGTTTTTGTTTTTAGAAATGGGAATAGTATTATGTTATTTACAAAGATCAAATGAAATAATGTATGAGACCATTTATCAGATAAATAAACAGTATACAAACCCATACAATCCTATTATTAAGATGATCTTCGGTTAGAGTCAGGAACCAACTTATGTCTTTCCTCTGGCAAAATGGCAAGACAGAACAGATCCATGTCTTTTATTTGCTTCTTTGAGTTAGTGTTCATTGTTGCTCTTCTCTCCTCTCCAAATCCCCCATTAACCGCCTTTCCTGCTCCCTTTGCCCTGCCTCTCAGAGAGGAATGATGCTTGAAAAAGCCTTAGAAGGTGTTTATAAGGCATATTTATCCTACTTAATTTTTGATGCATCTGCTTGTCTGGACTGTCCTATGAGGTGCTATTCCTGTACGTGGGAAGCCATCCACTGTTCATTCTGCCCTCTATGAGTCTTGGAATCAGTCTTCTTGTACTCTGGAGTGACAGCACAAGAATCAGGTAAATCATCATCACTGACAGTCTTCTACTTGTATTTGGATGCACTGTGAAAACATCACAGTGAAAATGACCTTCATGAACCTTCTACCAAACATCACAGTCTAGTGACATTGTACTGCTGGTTAGCAGCTGTTGCCCCAACATGGCTGGCTGACAGCTATTGTCTTGCTACTCAGAACATGAAAAGGAGAAATCAGAGTTCACTAGCCTAGAAAAAGATTTTTTAAAAAATACAGTTTCAAATGAATCGATATTGCTTCCACACTAACATAAAATCAAAAATTATAGGTCCAAACATCACTAAGTCAGAGACAACCTGTTCATGAACTGCCCTGGTATCCGTTTGTTATGCTTAAAACTAAGGAATTATTGAGGGGGGGCAGGTTGGAGAGGTCAGTAGTTAAGAGCACTGGGTGCTCTTCCAGAGGATCTGGGTTCAATTCCCAGCACCCAAATGGCAACTCAAAATTGTCTGTAATTCCAGTTCCAGGGGATCTGACCCCCTCGCACTACATATAGGCAAAACACCAATGCACACTAAATAAATAAATCTTTTTTAAACACCAAGGAATTGTGTGACAGCTTAAAATGAAGAGATGGGATCTTTGCACAGACCTCTCCAAGAAGGCGTGAGACAGTAATGCCTTCTTTCTGCAGTTTTGCGACAAACAGTAGGGGGCTTGCATTCTCCCGGGAATCTGGCCCCCAAACACGTGCGCATGCGCACTGTCACGTGGAGATGCTAAAGGCACTGAGTGCAGCGCATTGTGAGAGCAGACGCTCTGGACTTGCTAGGTCTGTTTGTTCGACTCCATGTTGTTTAAGTGCTAACGTTGCTTTCGGCACCAGGAATAGGTGCAGAGCAAGACAAATACGTTGCTTACCATGTGTTCCTTCAATATGCATTCCAGACAGCAGGTATTGATGAAATAATTACAAGTTGGTGGGTGATTTAAGGGTGAAAAATGGCAATCTAGCCAGCCAGAATTAATGTAATAATTGCAAGTGTGGTGGGTATCAGAAAGGTGAAAAAAAATAAGTTTCTGATGACTCAAAGTTAATATTTTTAAAGACCAGGTAAAAGCTACTGTGTAAACTCTGACTGATTTGCAACCTCAAAGACTATTGAATTTCTCAAATAGCAACTATTATAAAAAAGAAACTAGAATGGCTAATCTTAGCTCCATCGCTCCAAAGCTAATAAAAAGGAAATGAGGGCTGACAAGATGGATCAGCAGGTAAAGGTACTTGCTGCCAAGTCTGATGATCTAAGCTCCAACCTTAAATGAAGAGTCAAATCCTAAAAGTTGTCTTCTCGGCTCCAGAATGCACACTGTGACATACACCACCACCGCTGATGAATATAATGAAATATTCTTTTTAAATAAGAAAGCACAGGTTGCTTTTGAAAAACAGTGTAAGAAGTGAGAGATTCATTGTTTTAATCTCAGAGATCACTAAACAACCAAAAAACAAACCAAAATAAAACCCAAATAACTACATACAATAGCATCCAAAATAAAACCCAAATAACTACATACAATAGCATCAGAGGAGAATCAAACGGTGTGTTCTACGGGAACAGTGAATTCTGCTGACTTTTCCTCTTCTTGGTTATAAGAATCTTTGCGTCTTTTGTAATCATACTCCATTGGAAAGCCTCGTGGCTTGGACTGATTTATGCCCACTACAGATTTTGGTTTCCAAAAGTACACATCCATGACTAAGCAAATAGGCAGTCTCAGGCTGGCTGGCTTCATCAAAAATGCTTATATATTGGCTGCATAATTACATAACCAACTGGGGTCCTAGCATCAATGAGAATTTTCTTCTTGGCACCCACATTGGAGTATATCACATGGCTTGAGAAAGAAAAGGGTATAGAATAATTCTCATGAACTCTCAGAAGAAGAGGAACTCACCAACTTTAAACTCCTCTTCCTTAATATAAGAATCTTTTGACCCCATTGAAAAACATTCTTCCTTTGCATGCTTGTAATGAAGAGCATTTACTCCTTCTGAGAATTCTTAAATTCTCATAATTGTTGTTATGTTTTTCTTAAAACAAGCAAGCATCTTGTGAGGGTGGAGCCACCCATGTGCAATGGTACATATGTGAAGGTCAACAGGCAACCTACAGTGTTGTCCTTGACTTCCTCTTTTACTGAGACAAGGGTTCTTTGTTCTTTACTGTTCCAAAAGGCATGATAGCTGGCCTTTGAGCTTCTGAGTATTCTATCTCTGCTTCCCATCTCCTTGTATAAGTGCTCAGATTACAGACCCATGCTAGTGTGCCAAGCTTTATATGGATTCTGGGGATTCAAACTCAAGTCCTCATATTACAATGATAATAATATGATAAAACATTGCCCACTGAGCCATCTCCCCAGCTCTTCCTACACTTTCATACAGTAGAGAAAATGTATAACTATTGGTCTTAAATGAATCAATGAGAGCCCCATAGTCCAAATCATATAGAATTTCACTTCTTCTTAATGATTTTGTTCCTCTCTACCGCTAACAAGTCCCTGATTTAGGCTACTCATTCCAATTTCCCACATAATTCTTTTGTGACATGACTCTCTAGACTATATACAACCAATGTGGGTGTTGGAAATGGAAGAGATGGAAGGATATCAAAATGTTTGCTTCTGTTACCTAATGTATTTGTTCCTTCTCTCAGTCTTGGGACATGGTCAGATTTGATAAACACATTGTCTGATCTCTTTGTGAATGTTTCCATGTGAGGTAGCTCAACAACTCATTCTCTTTGGGTCTAGGAAATTATAAAATTATGTTAGTTCTAAAATTAATCCTGGTTTTGAAGATGCCACCATGATATTGAGTCACTGAAATAAATTATTATTTTCATCTCTCATGTACCCTCATCTTAGTAATGCTGGCAAAGGAAACACATAAACAATCCCCAATTTATAGGATTGTGTTCTAAATTTTAGTTACTTAGAATACATCTTACACAGATATTACATTTTCAGACAAGCTTACCAAAATCTTTTTACTCCAGGAATACACGATCAGGACAGAAATCAGCCACAAGCAAAACATCATCTCAGATTTCTGTTTTGTTTAACCTGCACCTTACCTAGGACTAGAAATATCCTAGCATCCAACCCTCTGTCTAACAATGTCTTTTTCTGGACTAATATGGCCAAGCATCTCTCTAGCAGACTCCAGCTGCTTTCCCTGTTACATTCAGCTGAGTTAAAGATGCCCTGTCTGTGTTCTCTGAAGAAAAATCCTAAATTCCTTACAACCTGAGCCCAGTGAAGACAGGAGGATGAGTGCTGTGATAGATATCTGCTCTAGGTTTTGTATACAAACAGACCATGGGGTAGACAAGATGGCTCAGTGAGGGAAAGGTGCCTGCTACCAAGCTTGACAAAGCCTGCTGACGTGCATTTAATTCCTGGCCCCAAAGGTGGACAAAAAGAACTGATCTCACAAATTGCCCTCTGAGCTCCACACGTTTCTAGCATGCGCACATCACACACACACACACACACACACACACACAGTATGTAAATAAATGTAAATTTTAGAGGAGCATATCACTAGCTACTAGTCTAGGTCTGCACTAGCTCCTCCTAGAGTTATAATCTTTCTTTCATAACAGCTTTGGGGTGTTTCTTTCTTTCTATGTTACCTTAAATAGGGTCTTATTATGTAGCCATGGTTAGTCTGGAATTTGCTAAGTAGACCAGACTGACCTCTAACTCACAGAGATCCACCTCTGTCTGCCTTCTGAGCCTTGGAATTAAAGGCACAAAATACCACATCTGCCCTTTTCTTCTACATCAGTCCAAGTCTCAGTGTCTTTACCAAACTCTACTGTATGTTTGCACCACATTTTCTTTAACCATTCATCTGTTAACTGACATCTGGGTGTATTCCAAATCTTGGCTACCGCGACTCGTGCAGCAATGAGTTTGGCTCTCCAAGTATCTTTGCAGTATGCTGCTTGGAGTCCTTCAGGTACACCAGGGTCTGATTTGACTATTCAAGGTCTTTGTGTTTCCATATGAATTTTAAGACTGCTTTTCTAGTTCTATGAAGAAATGACGTTGGATTTTTGATGGGGCTTTCACTGAATCAGTAGATGATTTTTGTCAACATGGCTATTTTTACACTGTTAATTCTGCTAATCTATGATATTTCTGACTTCTAGTGTCTTGTTCAAGTCTCTAAACTTTTTGATTTCTTTCACCTCTTTCATTTGGTTTATTCACTGTCTTTTTAAGGAGTTATTTTATGTGTATAACTGGTTTGCCTGCCTGCACGTGTGTGCACTGTGTCTATACCTGTTACCCATACAGTCCAGAAGAGGGCACTGTCTCTCCTGGAACTGGAGTTACAGATGGTTGTGAGCTACTATGTGGGTGCTGGGTGCTGAACCTGGAATGTCTGTAAGAGTGGAAAGTACTCTCAACCACCAAACCATCTCTCTAGCCCCTATTCTTTGTTGGTTTTGCTTGCTTTTCTTTCTTTCTGTTTAAAACAATTGTGAATGGGACTCCTTGCCTCATTTCCTTCTTAGGAAATTTGCTATTAGGATATAGAAAAGCTGATTTCTATAATCTAATTTCTAAGTGTTTTAATAGATCTTAAAGTTTTCTGGTGGAATCATTAAGGTCTATTTAAAATTGGATCATGTCATCTGTAAACAGGGTTAATTTGACTACTTTCTTTCTGTTCTGTATCCCCTTAATTTCTCTTATCCTATTGTTCTTGTTAAGACTTTGAGCACTATATTGAATTGTACCCAATTCCAGGAAATTCTATCAGTTTTCCATTATTATGATATTGGCAGGTTGTGATGGTTTACAGCCTTTATTTTGTTATGTTCCTTCTCTTTTTGGTTTCTTCAGGGCTTTGACCATGAAGGGACATTGAATTTTGTCATATCTATAGAGATGACCATGTGATTTTTGACCTTCAGTTTCTTCACATGTTATTGGTTTACATATATTGAGTCATCTTTGCATCTCCAAGATGAAACTAACTTAGTCATGGTATATGATCTTCTTAGTATAATTCTTGAATTTGATTTTTAAAAATGTTAATGAGAGCCAGTGAGATGACTCAGTGAGCAAAGGTGCTTGCTGACAAACCTAATGATCCTAGTATGATTCTCTGGTGGAAAGAGAGAACAAAGTCCTGAAAATTGTACTGTGACCATTGTCTAAGGTCCACAGCATCCCTTCATACAGAGACAGACAAATAATAAAATGTCATATTTACTTAAAAATAAAGAGAATTTTTGCCTCCATATTCATCGAGGAAATTGGCTTACAGTTTTCTTTTTTTAACTTTTGTGTGTCCTTATCTGGTTTTAATATCTGGGTAATACTAGCTGTGTAGAATGAGTCTGAGTATTCCTTCCTTTCTGTTTTGTGGGGCAGCTTCAGGAGTAACGGTGTTGGCTTTTCCTTGATGTAGTAGAATTTATCAGTGAATCCTTCTGGTCTTGGGCTTTTATTTGTCAGGAGGCTTTTTATTCCTGCTCCAATCTCATTGCTTGTTATGGAATATTTAAGTTGTGTATAGCCTCTTAATTTAATTTTTAAAAGAAATTTATCAATTTCTTCTAGTTATTCCATGTTTGAGAAACAAGTGGGTTTCATTGAAGTTTGTTTAACATCCTGCTTTTTATCTCTGATTCTATCAATCTGAATTTTTTCTCTCTTTTTGGTTAGTTTGGGCAAGGGTTTTTCCAATGTCTATTTTTTTTTTCAATGAACCAACTCTTGGATTCTATATATTGGTCTTTAAGTTTTTTTTTTTTTATTTCTGCTCTTGGATTCTATATATTGGTCTTTAAGTTTTTTTTTTATTTCTGCACTGATTTTTTTTTTATTATTTATTGCCATCTGCTACTTTTAGATTTAGCTTGTTTTTGGTTTTCTAAGACCTTGAGGTATATCATTAGGTCATTTATTTGAAATCTCTCCAGTTTTAAAAAAAAATGTAAACACTCATAAACTTTCTTTTTAGAACTGCCTTAGCTGTATCCCACATGTTCTGATAAGGTTTGCTATTATTTCATTTGAGTCTAAAAATTTATACAAAATTTTTTACTGATTTCTTTTAGTGACTCCATGTTCATATAAAAGCACAATTCTTCCCAATTTTAACCAATCCTCTATCAGCTTCCTTTTCTATGTGCCTCAAAGAAAATACCATATATTCTCAGTTCCTGTTTACAGCTCTAAGATTTAGTAAATGTGGATTGCTCTCACGCCACTCAACTGTGTAGCAATTGCTTTCCAGTGAAAACTCTGAAAGACTAAATTAAAAACTATGAAAGTCACTGTTTACCTGGTAGCCTGTTTAATATTTCTGCAACATATATCAGTGACAAAGTCAATTCTCTCTCTACCTAACCTCCTGTGTTTTTATCATGACTTTTTCATTGAAGACTGACTTGGGGGACCATATCCTTTGTCCCTTTTGCAAACTTCTCAGGCTTCTTAGAAACTTTCATCCAATTTAACATGTCCACTATCATTGGCCCAGAACTCTTCCTTGTGCTTCAGGCTACATTCTCCATTGCCCTCTGGACATCTTCACCTAGAAAACGAACAGGAATCTCAAATTCAGCATATCTCAACCAAATTACCGTTTTCCTGATACCCTGCTCCTTATCCCCACTCCAAAAGAGTTGCACAGCGTGTATACTTCCTAATGCTTAATTTCAGTTTCTGTCTACTAGCTTGAACCAGAAAATTCCAACTATCTTCTTCCTATAACTTTTGTATGTGATTGGCCACTAAGTCCCAACAGTTCTTCTATAGTGGCAGCACCAAACCTAACCACAGATTTAGTCTGGGTGTCCGTCAAATATGTAGACTAGTTGCTTGACACTTTTGATCATGACCCACAGAATAAAATATATTTTTACATTATGTCTCATGTTACAGACATATTATGTAATGTTTCCTGAGCCTTGGTGTGGGTTATATAGAATGGTGCACTCCACCGATAAGGCTTGAGTTCTAGATAATTTGACCTTTCTCTGAAAACAAACTATGGGCTTTGCACACGCTGTTTAATGGTAACAGATACTTTGATTAAATTGCTTTTGCCTGTATTGGTGTCACTGATACCATACAAACCCTGTGATGTAATTAGGCCATGTTCATTTCACAAATGAGCAAAAGTTTAAAGAGGACAAATGCCCAGATAAACAGAGGCCTAGGATTTTCCGTGGCACTTTTGACTCACATATGTCTTGTTTAATCTCATTAGATTTTACTTCTTTAAAATAAGTATTTTAATTTTAGGAACGATTTGATTTAACAGAAAAATCAGGACATTAGCAAAGGCAGTTCTCACATTTCCCCATACTCTACTTTGTAATGATAACAAATTAGATTAGGAGCCTTAAGCAATAGATGCTATTTTCTTACTGTGCTGGAGGCTAAAATTCCAAGATCAGGGTATAGATAGAGATGGCTTTCTGGCACTTCTCTTTTTCTTTTTTGACTTGTATTGTTTATGTTCATATTGTACATTAGTTATAGTCAATAACTCATGCTGATACACTACTACTGCTAATAGCCTGCAATTAGATTCCACATTTTTCATCCAGGGACCATTAGCTATTATAAATAGCCATGTAGTACAGGAGAACTATTTTACAACCAGCACACCAAAAGGAACAGGAACATAGATCTTGTTACTTGTTAGTGAGACTCTTTGCCCTAATAGAGTTGCCATATAGGCCCCCAGTGCAAGAGGAAGCTCTTAACAATCATATGACTGTTGAACTGAGGGGGGCTGATATGGAGGGGCAACCCACTCCAGAGGAGTAGGAGAAGTGGGAGGGGGAGAGAATGGGAATATGGGACCAGGAGGGGTGGAGAGAGGGGACTGTGATGGAGATGTAACTTGAAGTAATATAAATAAATAAATAAATAAATAAATAAATAAATAAATAAATAGCCATGTAAAATATAATACTATATTTTTATCATTGTTATAGTCTGAATGTATCCTTGCCAAATTTACATGTTGAAGACCATCAATAAAATATGATAGTGTGGAGCTGGAGAGAGTTGTTTATGTACTACTCAAATCTGAGTTCAATTCCTAGGACTTGGGTTTGATTACTAGCACCCATGTTGGGGGGTTCACAACTCTCTGTAATTTCAGTTTCAGGTAAATCCAATGTCTCTGACCTCTGAGGGCTCCTGCACTCATGTGCACATACCCACACCAATAATAAATTTTAAAATGTGATGGTATTTAGAGATGGGGACCTTTGGTGGATAATTAGTCTTACATGAGACCATCAGGGTAAGACCTCCATAATGAGATTCATTTTCATTTAAGAAGAGGAATAGCAAGCAGAACTGAAATTTATCTACTATGTGAGGATGGAGTACGGAGGTAGCAAGCAAAGACATGGACCATCTACTGGAACCAAACATTCTTGCATCTCAATCTTGACTTTCTACCCCCCCCAACCCATGAGAAATAATTACTGGTGGTTAATTCAACTAGACTCTGGTGTTTTGTTTTGGCAAGCTTGACAAGGACAGACTATCTAGGTTCCTCTTGTCTCAGAGTTTTCCAGATTTAATGGCTCCCATAATTTAAGAACTACTGGTCTGGAATTTTGTAAAAATGTTCCCCAACTATATAGGATTCATCTAGCTTTCTTGTAATGAGACTAGGAATGTATAGTTTTGTTTTGAAGGGGGGCACATATAAAAAGCCACTCTTATCACATCTTCCCAAGACTATCCACAGTTACCATGCCTTTTCACTAGTGATGTTAACCTGCATGGCCTGGTTGTCAGATTTCTCCAGTCTCTTCCAGAAAGTTGTTCTCTCCTGTCACTTTCTACATTGTACTCTTTGTCAGAAAGTCATTTTGTTTGGTCCATGCTTCAAGAGGAGAGAGTTTGGATGCTTCACGTCTAATTATCTATAAAACAGCAAGTTGGAGTCAGTTTTCCAAATTGCTTCAATTTTTTTTCATGTAATTAGTGAGAAGTACTTTCCTGTTTAAAAATGAAGGCTGGGTTAACAGAGCAGAGAGAACAGAATCAGAGAGGTTCCAGTCTGTAGGGTCCAGGCTTCTTAGCAGCGGTCCTGGGAGACCTACAATAAGGACAAGGACATAGTGGGAAGTTGGTGTTGACAAAATTAATCAGCTCTGGGCAGAGAACTAATACCCTGTGTTCAGGCTCAACCATGAAACTGTGTGGAAGAAAAGGTGTGTATCTGTCCACCACACTGGTGACACTGTTGGTCATAAATTGGTCCTCAATAACTATGTGGATCACTTCTAAGTTCCATCTGACAAATACAAGAAAGTCTTGAATTATTTTCTAAAACAAAAATATGACCATTACTAGACATTTTACCTCAGATATAAACTTTATATAGTTTACATTGTTTTTCCACTGCATGGCAGAAGCACTGAAATTTTTTTCAACACAGGACATAAAGCAAAGCTAAACAATGACTGTTGAATAGACAGACACTAAGGAACTTAATTATTAATTATTCATGAGATGTGAAGAATTGCTGTTTCTTATATAACTTTGTTGTAATGCTACTGAAGCATATAAAAAAACTTTTCATAGACATTTATATATATGATCAAAAATTATAATTTATATTCATTTTATACAATAAATATGACTTAATAATATTACAACTTAGCTGGTCTGTGGTGGTGCACATCTTTAATCCCAGCACTTGGGAGGCAGTGACAGAAGGATCTCTGTGAGTTCAAGGGCATCCTGGTCTACTGAGTGAATTCTAGGATAGTCCCAGTGAGACTCTATCTTGAAAATTTAAAAAACAAAACAGAAAAACCAAAACTTGGCAAATTGTTATAAAAAGTGATACATTGAAACAACTAAAAAAATCTAGTAAAAACTTATTGATAAAAAGGGAAAAAGTACAATGCAACATTGACATACATCAAGTAAAATTGATTGGTAAAAAGAAAAAAAGCACAATATATACTGATGTTAGTAATGAAAGAAACTACACATACAAATATAGTAACAATTTAAAGTACAATGAGTAGCTCAATCCTCAGAAATTGTAAAAAGCTAAAATTTAATGCATCTACAGATAAGTGTAGTCCTCACCTCTCATCAAGGAAGGTTCTCTCTGCAATAGATGGAGACCATTACAGTAAAGCATAACCCATCAAATTGTGAACCCCAGTTACAGTGGATACGTTTATAATTCAACTCCTGAACCTAAGGCTTGAGATCACTACAGAAGAGGAGGTGGAAATGTTGTAAGAGGCAGAGGAGCAGGGAGTGTGCGATGAGATTGTGTCTTTCAGGAATGTCAGAAGTTACACTCCAAAGTCTCACCAGCATGACTGCCCAAACATGAGCTGAACAAGGATGATACTAATAGACATGCTAATGTGAACAGGTTAGTGACAGGGGAGCCCAGGAAGCCTCAACCCTGTATAAAGAACTATGGGTAACCAGTAAATACTAAGAGCAGAAGAAATAGTCTGCTGGAAAGGAAAACACCAATTGGTTATCTAATATCAAATTGCCATTCATGAAAACATACATACAAGTAACGCTGTACAGATTGAAAAAGTGGTACTTAATATATTTAGGAATATATGTGTAAGTATCATATGCATGTATATGTATATAAAGATGTATATAGGAGTGTATATATGTTTATAGGTATATATACATTTATATGTAACAAAAATTAATGAAACAAGAGGCTATACATTTGAGAATGAGCAAAGAGGTGTATATAGAGAAGTGTTTAAAGAGGAAATTATGTAACAATATTATCATTTCAAAATAATTTTTTAACTCATGTATCTAGAAGTAGCCATAGAAAACTTAATGAAAATAGTGATTCCCATTCTCTGCCTACCCCAACTGCCTTCTCTTTTTTCTCTCCATCCTTACAAAAGTATTGGCCACATTGGAAAATATGAATGAAGATATTTTTCCTGAGTATTTCTTAGTAAAATATTTTAAAGATATACATGATTATAAACAGATATAGGTATGTTTCCCCCAGTAAACATATGCTCATATACAATTTATTAAGTAGCTACCCTTGTAATAAATAATGTTATTATAAAGAAAAACATACTTGTTTGTTCTCTAGGAGTTTCCAAACAAATAGAAATGTGTACCCACTCTTTATTGAACACTAACCTCTGATGTGAGTTACAGCTTTTTTTTTTATATATATAAGTACTTTATTTTTTTTTCTTCAAGTTGCATCTCAGTCACAAACCCTTCCAAATTCCCCCTTCCTGTACCACCCTTCCACCCTCTTCCCCCCCCAACAGCTTCCCTTTTCAATCCAACAAATGGTTCTTTCTCTTATAACAGTAAATTCTATACAAAACAGCAGAATTAAATATGCCACATTTTTGAGAGTTAAATGGCCCAGTATACCTTCCCAATGTCCAGTTCATACATATTTGGCCCCTGACTTTAACCTTCTACCTTCTAACCATCTCCATGAGTTTAAAGTTCTATAACTGACTTAGCTTTCATACTAACTTGCATCACTATTATAACCATCTTCTTAGATCTAGAACGCCCTCTTGATTCCTAAACAACTCAAAATTTAGCTATGAGACTCAAGCTGTCTATTCTTCAACCACCTCAGAGAGCTGAGAAGGATAAATATATCTGATTATATAGGAAGTGCAGGGCCTGCAGCTTCCAATACTAAGAAATGAGTTACAGCTTTTTAAAGAGATTCTCACCTCACTGAGCAGAGCAAGTAACTAGTTTGGATCCACAGTTAGTGAGTGTGGAAGCTTGTATTCTAAATCCAAAGGTCCTCTTCATTCCAGGCCATACACATGTCTAAGGACAGAGATGTACTCTGCTTTGTAAAAGTCCAGGGAAACATTGTCTAGTGGTCTGGCACTGTTTACCTGGCCTGATTTAGGGTATTATACAACACTAGTTCTTAATGAAAATATCTTCATGAATTAATCCTATGGAAATATTTCCACCCTTGAGTGTTATATGGGAAAACTTGTGTTTTAATTCTTAATTTGATATTAAAACATGTAGAATATGGATCTACAAAATTAATTATAATTTGAAAAAGGTAACAAATAAATACCTTTATAATATCTTGATTACTCAATTATTTTCTTTCCAACGCTGAATTGAGATCCATTTTTTTTTTTTTTTTTGGTCAAAGTTTCTGGGGCCTCTTATGAGAAAGAACTGTGTTTCATTTGCTTGTAGGCTAGAAAAGCAGTGAAAATAATATCAGAGATGGCCTCTATGGAGCCCCAAAGGGTCTACCTGTAAGAGAATGCTTGTCATGCTAGTAGATATCAAATGAGCTGAGCTTAAGGTTGAATAGAGTGGCCAGAAATCAGCAACCAAAGTATACTTTAAGGTATCCTCACTGGACGTCATGATGCCAAATAACAAAATTTCTGTATATGATAAAATCTAGAATGGTGGAATGTTGCATCTAGCAAATATAACGGAGAATGAATGATGTGATTTACATAAAAAGCCAGATAGAAAACATAGCCTCTAGTAGATTCCTTCTCTGCTTTCTCCTTTCCATCTCAACTTTGGCACTGTCTTGCTCTGGTCTGTGAAAGCTCAGGGTTTGATTCAATGGTTGCCGCCTACACTCAATGCTATAAGACCATTCAATATGTCTCTGCTGTCACAATCTCATTGGGTGGGAACAAGATGGCCATCAAGCTGAGGTGACTTTGTGTTAGAGCGTCCAACCAACCTGGAGGCATAGAATGACTTAGAGACGGAGTCATATTTCCTGTCATTATTAGTCATGGTGCTTTAGTAGAACACAGTTGCAGAACATTATTGCCTAAGAGCTTTCCAAATACTTGGCTCTTCACACAGATAGTTTTAGCCAACTGTCATGACAGTAAGGAACGAAAGAGAATTCAAATGAACAGAACCTATCCTTGAGTTTAATTTTGTTTTGGGTTGATCCTTCCTGAAAAATAAACCTTCACTCTGATCCTTACCTTTATACCAACCCCATCACGCACTGGTGATCTGAGTGTGGGATGGGGTCCTCAGACTCTGTTTATGTGAGAGGCATACAGTATTGATATAAACTTTAAAACTTCTTTGCGTCATGTGGAAGTTTTTGAAGCATAAAAGTTGAACTTTTCAAGCAACCTAAATTGCTATGTCTGAGAAACCTTAAATAATTGAGTTTTCTAGCCATGAAGTTCTGGACTGTGTCAAGAAAGTGTCTTTGAAAATTAGTTCTAAAAACCCAAGGCTCCCAAAGAAGTTGGTTAGTTGAAGAAGAAAATAAGAGAGTTAGGTTTTGTGTAAGGGAGGGTGAAAAGGGGGGAGAAACAAAGAATTGTTGTCAATTTTAAATTTTGTATTAAACTTCTAGTACATAGTTGTCGAGACCAGCAAGAGTTTTCTTTCATGCAAATACAGTTACAGCAGTGTTAGATGTGTGTTCAAAATCCATCATGTGAATTTTTTATTATTTTAGCTGACAAATGAGATTGCTTGTATTTATGATCTAAAACTTGATGTTTTAAAATATTTATACATTTTGGTATGGGCAAATTGAGTTAATATATGCCTCATCTCAACATGTTCACATGTTCATCATGTTTTCTGATAAGTACACATAAAAACCTCCTCTCAGTAACTTCTAAGTGTGTAATATATTGTTATTAACTGTACTCGCCACTTTGAATACTAGATCTCCAGAACTCTTACTTAACTGAAATTCTGTATCCTTTGTCCATCTCCCCGACATCCTCCCTGTGTGCCACGTCCCCCTTCTCTTTCCATAGCCTCTGGTGAACACCACTCCATCTCCTGTTTCTAAGAGTACAGTCATCATTTTAGGCCTTTCACTGCTTAGACTATTTCTCTTACTATAATGTCACTCAGATGCATCTGTGTTTCAACTGGAAGAGTTTTATACAGTTTTTTAAAAGCTGAATATTTTACAGCCCATCTACCTTATCCATTCATCTTTTGACAGCTGTTAGGGACTTCTGTACTTCCTATACTGGCAGTTCCACTTTATATTTGCATCCACAATCTTCAATGGTTATTCCCCCACTTTATTTCTACAATACTTGTCAGCTCTGTCTTTCTGCTAAAAGCCATGCCGACAATTGTGGCTTTGATTTGTATTTCCATGACAACTAGTGATGCTGAACAGTTCGTTGCATACCTCTTGGTCTTTTCATATATGTCTGATCTTAAGAAATGTTTGATTTTGTTCTTTGCCCAGTTTTAGTAGGGCTTACTTGCTGCTGAGTTCTTGAGTTCCTTATACACGTTGAATATTAACTTATCAGATAGATCCTTAGCAATATCATCTTCCAACTTAAAGGCCGACTTGTCATTCTGTTAATTGTTTCTTTTGTTATGCAGAAGCTTTTCAATTTGATCCAGTTCTATGTTTGCCCAGTTTATTTTCTTGTCTGTCCTTCTGAGCTTCTATCAAAAAAACCAAAAAACTCATTGCTAAGATTGTATCAAAAAAACTTTCCATGAAGTTTCTTCCTGGGGCTGTGTTCAAAGTCTTAGCCCATGGATTTTTACCCATTTTTTGAGTTGCATTTTGTATGTGATATGAGAACATTTTATTCTTTTTTAATATGGAGATTCAGTTTTCTCAAAACCATTTGAAAATACTATCTATGTTCTGAAGAAAAGAAACTTTTGTGTGTGTCTTATGAAGACATGATTACATTAGATGTATGTCAAAAATCTGTGTGGATATCCTCAAATTTCTTTCATGTGTATGTGTGGGTACCTACATGCATGTATGCATAGTGCACTTGGAGGCTAAAAGACGGTGTTGGATCCCCTACAATTGAGTTAAAAGGACTTGTGAACTGAACTACTGAGCCATCTCTCCAGATGGGTGCTGAGACCTGAACCCCCAGGTTCTCTTAACTACTGAGCCATCTCTCCAGACCTAATTAATCAATTATTAATTATAAGTAATTAATATTAATTAGTTATTGAGTAATATACCTAAATAATTCAACTTCACCTTGATTAAGATTCTACTTGGTGCAATTAAAATTTTTAGTTAAGGAGCAGAAGAGATGGCTCAGCAGTTGAGGGCACTGACTGCTCTTCCAGAGGTCCTGAGTTCAATTCCCAGCAACCACATGGTGGCTGACAACCATCTAATAATGAGATATGATGTCCTCTTCTGGCCTGCAGGTGTACATGCAGAGAGAGTACTCATATACATAAAATAAATAAATATTTTTAAAATGTTTAGTTAAAATATTGTCAGGCTGGAGAGATAGGTCAGTAGGTAAAAGTGCTTGCTGTACAAATATGAGGGGCTGAGTATGAATCCCCAGAAAGCCAGACATACAGAGCAAGTGTCTGTAGTCCCAGCATCCCTATGGAGGGATAGAAGACAGAAACAGGAATCCCCAGAAATTTATGGGCCAAATAACTGGTGTACAAGGTGGAAAATCACCAGAGAGTTCCTCAGACAAGGTGGAAGATGAGGAGCAACATCTGAGGCTGTCCTCTGACCGACATACATGTGCTCTGGCAAGAACACAAACATAGTCACATGCCTAAATGTGCACACCACACCAAATTAATCAATGAGCCAATAAAATAAAACCAGAACCCCTAGCCCTATTTTCTAGCTCTATGACAAACTACTTGTTTAGTACATATAAGAATGTTCCTTGTTTCAATCTCAGTACTGGAAATAATTAATTAATCAATTTAAAAATGTAAAATCACCCCATAGTGTGAACAATCTTCACCTTTTGATTGCACAGACAAGAAGGCACATGCATGCAGAGAATGGGGGTGATGTTTTTAAGAACAGAAGTTTAAGATCAAGTGTTTGTTAATGAAGGAACAAAATGAGGGATGCATGAGGACCCAGGGAATCAGGGATCTGAAGAGAAGGCCACAGAAAAATGTAAAAAAGTGCTGGTAAGTAGGGAAGGAGAGAGTATTCAAACTACATTCTTAAGGATTTTTACCTAGAAATAAGACTTTACTCGGGGACATGAGAAGAAAATGCTCCTCTTCCTGCAAAGGCTGAAGTTGACTTAGAAACAATTCAAGCTGGTCTTTGTCCTACTGTATAAGTAGGTGAAATGATTTTAGGAGGCTGCCGTGAGTACTCAACTACTATGCAGAAAATTACATTTGAAATCACACACGAACTTCAGACTCTAACCAACTCAGATATTGAGTATAGCCAATATTAGATTTATTTTGCAAATCAATTTAGAAATGCAAGTAGATTGCATTTGTGAAGATAAATGTCAAGATGCTAGAGACACTGGAAATCATTGTATAAAAGGTGGTTTGAGCGAAAGGAAATTTAAAAAGAAAAAAAATCACATGGACATCTTTAAACTACTAAATAATTACCACATTTTCTGAGCCCCATAGTGGACACATGTTTTTATATATCAGACCACAAACAAGCTTACCCACTCTAAAGAGCCAATAGTGTGAGACATTTTATTAAAAGGAGTACTCCAGTTGTGTCAAAACAGAAGCAACACTGAACAAGTGAGAAAATGTGGATGGTTTGGGCATGCCAGTCACCAATGCTAAGCCAAGCCCATTGACATATATTAAATGTGTGTGTTATACTAGGCAGCCATATAAGAAGTATTTAATAAGCATTCTTGAATGGATAAGTGTCTCAGTGTGTTGCTACTATGTGCCAGGTGTAACAGGGATACTAGGAGATAGTTTGGTACCAGACCAACCTGGTTTTTGGTCTTAGTGAAGATTACAATCTAGTGGAGAGATGAACCAGACTATACTGTGAGTGCTAGAAAAGGAAGTACCAGTCCCTGTTGGTTCACACAGCAACTAGATTTAATCCAACCAAAAGGTGATGTAAGGTCTCTTCATGGAAGCATAGGAAGGAGAAAAGGCAGTGAACAGAGGTGCAGTGAGGGGCTCTACAGGTGTGCTATTCACATGTGAAGTGGTCCTGCTGGAGGAAAATAAGATAGATGGTATATTCTCTAGTGAAGTATATGCAAACGTCTGGGATGCAGAGGGAACATAGAAAACACAGTTGAAGAACTACAGTGCAGAGAGCTGAGAATGGGACCTCCTAGATACACCCAGCATATACAGCCACATAGGTTCTACTCTAGGAACTAAACATGTTAAATCATTCTCTTATTTGAGGAATTCCTTTTTGTCCCCCTGACACCCTGCTGGAAGATGACTGCCTTATGTCCTCTCTCTTTGCTATATCAAGTGTTATCAGTATAAATCATTTTTAAGGATGCCATAATAAGTCCATGAATTTGGGAATGGAAAAGAATTTGCATTACTTGCTTCATAGGCATCTGACTGAAATGTAGCCTTCTTTGAGTGTGGACAGCAAATCAATTATACAAGGAGCACATAGCAAGGTTGTTTTCAGAGGGAATTACAGAGGTTTCTCTATTCCATTATTGTTGCAGATATCTCAAAATAAGGGTTACTACACCACTTCTTAGATACTGGGTTTTGTTTGGGGGGGGGTTGTTTGTTTGTTTGATTTTTATGTGTATGTGTGTGTTGTGTGCAGGTTTGTATCAATGGGGGGGGCATGTGGCAGGGGTCTGTGGGCTGTGGGAGTGTGTGGGGGGGTGAGGAGTCAGGAGAGATCTCTCCTGCGACCACCCTGCAGTACAGCCTGTGGGGACAGGGCCAGCGTGGGCTCACACCCTCAGGACCAGCTCTCCTTAATTTATGCCACCAGCTCTACTGTGCTGCCCTGACAGAGTTGTGGCCCACTCTCCAAGTGCAGCAGCTAGTGAGGGATGGGGCCAGCTCACCTCTCTGAAACATTCAGCCCAGTTCCTTCACCCTGTATAGGCAGCTTCTTAACCTTTATAGTTTTCAGTTTCTTAGTCTAAAAGGTATAGATTGCCATGGTACCTACTTCATATTATCATGGGAACAATTAAATGAGAAAATGCATTTAACATTATTAGCTCAGAATCTACATCATAAAACCTTCCAATGAATATTAACTATTACTTATAATAACAATGGAAAGAACAATAAAAATATGTATAACTTGTCCGGTTCTGGACTCTCGCTGTCATGCGCATGCCTTCATCTATTTGGCTATAAGAAAATACCATAGACGGGATTCAAGATGGCGGCGGCACGCGCAGACTCATTTTAATCTTGGGGAAAACAGCCACAAAACCGCAAATGTTATAAGATGCTATACAAAAAAATCTGAGTGACTCAACCCCCCTGGGTCTCACCCAACTACCCAGGGACCATTAAAAGTCCCTGGGCAGGATGCTCCCTCCCACTCTCGGACATGCACGGAAGCCCTGAATCCAGGAATCAAGAACCAACCCCCCCCACCAGGAGAGCACCCAGGTAAGACCCACTCTAATACCCAGCAAGCAGATTCAGACCCCACACAGAGATACTCTCCAGCCTGCTGCCCCTCCCCCCCCAGGTACCAAACAGGTGATCCGGCTATCTGGCGAAGGGTTGTGGACCCATGGAAGTGCGCGCTGCTTGGCTGCAGAGTACCCATCCAGCTGCAGATCGTGATCCACTGCGATGTACGGGAACTTGGTCAACCATGACGCCACTTGCCAGTTTCCAGAGCTGGATCCATACACACAACTCACATAAGTGGGGCTGTGGGAGCGACAAGGCCACAGGAGGTGAAGGCAGATTTACCTACCACAGGATCCAACCCTGGGCAAACTGTGAGGTCTTTATTATTATTATCAGACTTTTTTGCTAGTACAGGCCCTTCCGGCCGGGAACAAGAGCTTAAGTGTACACAGCTCCACCCCCTGGATAAGTGAGGTCTCCACTGGAGAGGTGGGGCTGAAAAACTCACCTTTCAGGAGTGGACTCAGGCAATTCCACTGCTACACCAAAGCGCCCCCTTTGGATCCAAGCCGAGAAGACAACAGGAGCAGACAGCTAAGAATTTCCAAATGGCCAAAGGCCCCAGAAAAAAATAGAAATCAGGGTGGAATGACTCCAACAAAAGAAAGCTATGCTATTTCATCCAACCTTGACAACATCACCACAGCTGAAACACATGAAAACGATGACAATTCTACATTATGGAAAGTGATAGAGTCCCTTCAAGAAGAACTTAACTCTATGAAGAAATTCAAAGAAGCCACAATTTCACAAAAAAAAAAAAAATGGATAATACCATTAGAGAACTCCAAAACAAGGTGGCTCAACTTGAACAGGAAAAAGACAGGGCAATGGAAGACTTCCAGGCAAAGATAAGCAAATTGGAGGAGGAAATGTACAAAACAAATAAAACCATTCAAGACATGAAAATGGAAATGGAAACAATAAATAAAAACACAGAGGTAAAAGTGGAATGGAGAATCAAGGGAAGAGAACAGGAATATTGGATATGAGTACCAAAAATAGGATTCAAGAGATGGAAGACAAGATCTCAGGCATGGAAGATTTGATGGAAGAAATCAGTACAACATCCAAAGGAAATGAGAAAGCTAAAAAATCTCTCACCCACAACATCCAAGAAATCAAGGACTAAATGAAAAGATGAAACCTAGGAATTATAGGCATAGAGGAAAGAGAAGACTCCCAACTCAAAGGTCCAGGAAATATCTTAAACAAAATCATAGAAGAAAACTTCCCAAACCTAAAGAAAGAGATGCCAATAAAAATCCAAGAGGCTTACAGAACACCAAACAGATTAGATCAGAAAAGAAACTCCTCTCGCCACATAATAATTGAAATTCCAAATGTACAGACCAAAAAAAGAATATTAAAAGCTGTAAGAGAAAAAAGCCACATCACATACAATGGCAGACCCATCAGAATCACACCTGACTTCTCCTCAGAAACTTTAAAAGCTAGAAGGGCCTGGACAGATGTCCTACAAGCCCTGAGAGAACATAGGTGCCCAGCCAGACTACTATACCTACCCAGCAAAACTCTCTATCAAAATAGATGGAGAAAACAAGATATTCTATGACAAAATCAAATTTAAACAATATCTACCCACAAACCCAGACCTACAGAAGATCCTAGAAGGAAAATTCCAACACAGAGAAGATAACTACACCCAAGAAAACAGAGGAAATTGAAATCTCCACAGCAACTAAACAAAAAGAAGCACAAGATGACCAGCTATATCAAAATAATGGGAAATAACAACCCCTGGTCACTAATATCCATCAACATCAATGGACTCAACTCGCCAATAAAAAGACACAGACTTACAGACTGGATCCGTAAACAACACCCATCTTTTTGCTGCATACAAGAAACACATCTCACTATTGAAGATAGACACTATCTCAGATTAAAGGGCAGGGAAAAGGTTTTCCAAGCAAATGGATCAAGGAAGCAAGCTGGAGTAGCCATCCTAATATCAAACAAAATAGACTTCCAATTGAAGTTAATAAAAAAAGACAGAGAAGGGCATTACATACTCGTTAAAGGAAATATTCATCAAGAGGACATCTCAATATTGAATATCTATGCCCCAAATACAAAGGCACCTACATTTGTAAAAGAAACGCTTCTAAAACTTAAATTGCACATCAATCCCAACACTTTAGTAGTGGGAGACTTCAACACCCCACTCACAACAATGGACAGATCATCAAGACATAAGCCAAACAGAGAAATAATGAGTCTAACAGAGATCATGAACCAAATGGACCTAACAGGTATCTACAGAACGTTTCACCCAAACAAAAAGAATACACCTTCTTCTCAGCACCTCATGGAATCTTCTCCAAAATCGACCATATAGTTGGACACAAAGATAGCCTCAACAGATACAAGAAAATTGAAATAACCCCTTGTATCTTATCAGACCACCATGGAATAAAGCTGGACTTCAACAGCAAAAGAATCAACAGAAAGCCTATGCACACATGGAAATTGAACAACTCTTTACTAGATGACTACTGGGTCAGGGAAGAAATAAAGAAGGAAATCAAAGACTTCTTAAAATCCAACGAAAATGAAGGCACAACATACCCAAACCTATGGGACACAATGAAAGCTGTGCTACGAGGAAAGTTCATAGCACTAAGTGCCTTTAAAAAGAAAATTGTGACAGCTCATATTAGCGAATTAACAGCTAAACTGGGTGAATTGGAAAAAAAAGAAGCAAACACTCCCAAGAGGAGCAGAAGGCAGGAAAACATAATACTTAGGGATGAAATGAACAACTTGGAAACAAAAAGAACCAAACAAAGAATCAATGAAAACAAGAGTTGGTTCTTTGAGAAAATCAACAAAATAGACAGACCATTAGCCAAATTAACTAAAAGTCAGAGGGAAAAAAAACCAAATCAACAAAATCAGAAATGAAAAGGGAGAAATAACAACAGACATTGAGGAAATCCAGAGACTATTTGGATCCTACTTTAAAAATCTTTACTCCACCAAATTTGAAAACTAAAGTGAAATGGACAATTTTCTTGATAGATTCCACCTACCGAAGCTAAATCAAGATCAGATTAAACAGCCCTATAATCCCTAAGGAAATAAAAACAGTCATTAAAAATCTCCCAACCAAAAAAAGCACAGGGCCAGATGTCTTTAGCACGGAATTCTACCGGATCTTCAAAGAGGAGCTAACACCAATAGTCTTCAAACTCTTTCACCAAATAAAATCAGAAAGAACATTGCCAAACTCATTCTATGAGGCCACAGTCACTCTGATTCCTAAACCACACAAAGACTCAACAAAGAAAGAGAACTTCAGACCAATCTCCCTCATGAACATAGATGCAAAAATTCTTAATAAAATACTAGCAAACCGAATTCAAGAACACATCAAGAGTATCATACACCATGATCAACTAGGCTTCATCCCAGGAATGCAGGGATGGTTCAACATACAAAATCTATCAACGTCATTCACCATATAAACAAGATGAAAGAAAAAGACCACATGATAATCTCGCTAGATGCAGAAAAGAATTTGACAAAATCCAACACCACTTCATGCTAAAAGTTCTGGAGAGAACGGGCATACAAGTACCATACCTAGAAACAATAAAGTCAATACACAGCAAGCCAGTAGCCAACATCAAATTAAATGGAGAGAAATTTGAAGCATTTCCTCGAAACTCAGGGACAAGACAAGGATGCCATTTTCACCATATCTCTTCAATATAGTACTTGAAGTTCTTGCTAGAGCAATAAGACAACTAAAGGAGATCAAAGGGATAAATATTGGAAACGAAGAAGTCAAACTATGCCTATTTGAAGATGATATGATAATATACATAAGTGAACCCAAAAATTCCACCAGATAACTCTTACAGCTGATAAACACCTTCAGCAAGGTGGCTAGATACAAAATTAATTCAAATAAATCAGAAGCCCTTCTTTATACAAAAAACAAACGGGCTGAGAAAGAAATAAGGGAAACAACCCCATTCACAATAGCCATAAACAATATAAAATACCTGGGGTTAACTCTAACCAAGCAAGTTAAGGACCTGTACAACAGGAACTACAAGCCCTTGAAGAAAGAAATGGAAGAGGCCTTTAGAAGATGGAAAGATCTCCCATGCTCATGGATAGGTAGGATCAACATGATAAAAATGGCTATCTTACCAAAAGCAATATATAGATTCAATGCAATTCCTATCAAAATACCAACACAATTCTTTATAGACTTGGAAAGAGCTAGTCTCGATTTCATATGGAACAACAAAAAGCCCAGAATAGCTAAATCAATCCTGTACAATGAAAAAACATCTGGAGGTATCACCATCCCAGATTTCAAGCTGTCCTACAGAGCAATAGTAGCAAAAACAGCATGTTATTGGTATAGAAACAGACCAGTAGATCAATGGAATCGAATTGAAGATCCAGAAATAGACCCACACATTTATGGCCACCTAATTTTTGACAAAGAAGCCAAAACGGCACAATGGAAGAAGGACAGCATCTTCAACAAATGGTGCTGGTCCAACTAGATGTCCATTTGTAAAAGAATGAAATTAGACCCATACTTATCACGTTGTACAAAACTTAAGTCCTAGTGGATCGAAGACCTTAACATAAGGCCAGTCACACTAAATCTACTAGAAGAAAAAGTGGGAAAAACCCCGAACTCATTGGCACAGGTGACAACTTCCTGAACAGAACACTAACAGCTCAGGACCTGAGACCAACAACCAATAAATGGGACCTCATGAAACTGAAAAGCTTCTGTAAGGCAAAATACACTGTCATTCACACAAAACGGCAGCCTACAGACTGGGAGAAAATCTTCACCAACCTCACATCTGACAGAGGGCTAATATCCAAAATCTACAAAGAACTCAAGAAATTAAATGCCAAGAAACCAAATAATCCAATCAAAAAATGGGGGACAGAGCTAAACAGAGAATTCACAAAGGAGGAGTCCCTAATGGCTGAGAGACACTTGAAGAAATGCTCAACAACCTCAATCATCAGAGAAATGCAACTCAAGAAGGCTCTGATATTCCATCTCACACCTGTCAGAATGGCTAACATCAAAAGCTCAAATGACAGCACATGACAGCACATGCTGGCGAGGGTGTGGAGAAAGGGGTACACTACTCCATTGCTAGTGGGAGTGCAGGCTTGTGCAACCACCCTGGAGGTCAGTATAGCGATATCTTAGAAAACTTGGAATAGCTTTGCCTCAGGACCCAGCCATACCACTTCTGGGTATACACCTAAATGTCTCCTCACGGAATCATAAGGAAGTTTCCTCATCTATGTTCATAGCAACCTTATTTGTAATAGCTAGAAACTGGAAACAACCCAGATGTCCCTCACCTGAAGAATGGATTAAAAAACTGTGGTACATCTACACAATGGAATATTATTCAGCTATCAGGATCAATGAAATTATGCAATTTGCAGCCAAATGGATGGAACTAGAAAAGCTCATCCTGAGTGAGCTAACCCAGACTCAGAAGGATGCATATGGCATCTATTCACTTATAGTAGGATTTTAGCTATATAGTAGAGGATATCGATACTACAACCAACACACCAAAGGGAACATGGACATAGACTTTTTATTTTTTATTTTTTATTTATTTATTATTTTTTATTCTTTTTTATCTGTTTGACTGTTTATTTGTTTGTTTATTTTTTAGTTCTCTCTCCCTGGCAATGAGACACTTTTCACTGGTGGTATTGCCTCGTAGACCCCCAATGTATGAGGAGGCTCTTGGCCCTCATATGACCTCTGAACTGGGGTGAGGGACTGTTATGTAGGGACACTTCACTCCAGAGAAGTGGGATGGAAGTGTTAGGGGGTAAAGAAAAAAATGAAATGTGAAGTTTCAGCCTTTTGCTACTAATTGTCATAAACTGTTTAGGATAATTAAGAAATGCAAACTAATAGTTACGTAAGCCTGTCATTTTGTTAAGTACTATGACAGTCTATTATAATTATTTTCTAAGCTAATCAGAAATCAAGTTCCTAAGAGATAAGCAACATTTGGTTATCCTAATATAAGAGATAGATAAGGCCTCTTCAAAAACCTCAAGAGATCTGCAGAATATGGCATTCAAAGATGTTTTCTTAACTTTAGATTTTTTTTATATCAAGATATGTCAACTCCTGACAGCACCCCCTATTCTACTCCAAGTAGAAGATGAGCATCAAATAATCTCCAGTGGGAGATGATTGAATTAGTCGCAAGCCTATCTCTTGGCAGGAAAAAACCCTTGCTCCAACTGTAGACAGAATGCTGTCCAAAAAGGACAAAACTTGGAAGCAGGTAAGTTGACAGCCTAGCTCTGCCAAGACAGGGTAGGCAAGTCCTTCATAATTCCTGCTCTACAATCAATGTCTGTCAGACAAATGGGGCCAAACGACTGAAGATTGATGCTGTAATGTATGGAGAGAAAATGGGAACTGTCTAGGCAGCCACTGGTATGTCATTTCTTAGTTTTGGAAGCTGCAGTCCCTGCACTTCCTCTATAATCAGATATATTTATCCCTCTCAGGTCTCTGAGGTGGTTGAAGAATAGATAGCTAGAGTCACATAGTTAAATTTTGAGTTGTTTAGGAATCAAGAGGGTGTTCTAGATCTAAGAAGATGTTTTTAAAATTGGGATGAAATTTGGGATGAAAGTTGAGTTGGATATAGAACTTTAAACTCATGGAGATAGGTAGATAGTAGAATGTTAACATCAGGTGCCAAATACATATAGACTGGACATTGGAATTTTATGCTAAGCCATATAACTCTCATAATTGTGGCCTAATTACCTCTGTTGTTTTGTATTGTATTTATTATTATAGAGAAAGACCCATTTGTTGGACTGAACGGGGGAGCTGTTGGGGAGGAAAAGATATACCTTAAACTTATTTAAAACAAAAAAAAAGGAAGGGGATGGGTGGGTTGAGGCGGAAGAGGGTAGGAGGATGGGACTGGAGGGGGGAGTAGGGAGGGGATTGCGATTGAGATATAACTTGAAGAAATAAAAAATAAAGTAAAAAATATGTATAACTTGGTTTTAGGTTTCAAAGTATGTTAGTGAGGAAAACTTCAAATTATTCTAAGTTTATTTATGTACATTTTATGGAAGTAAACCATCTCTAAGCTTTGAGTATACAGCTCAGTGATAGAATATCTGTATGGCACATGGGTTCAAACATTGGTAGAAATGAGTATGAGCCATTTTTTTATTGAGAAACTGTTCTTAAGTTGGGGTACCTTGTCACTTGTGAGTTGATCAAGATATTTGACATTTTTCTAGAGACAAGAGGATGAAATAATAACTTGGCCTTCCTTACAGAAATACACTCAGGGACTATACACCCTTGCCAGTTGTCTGTTACATAGATTAATGAGACTTTCCAGCACTGTCTGTAGTTTCCAAGCCTTGGACGAATAAAAGTACTCAATTAGAACTGTCTCCAAATACGTTTTCATTGTGGCCCACAGTAGAAGATAGATGATCTCGGAATTCCATGGAATCAGCAGAAGTCAGGCAGATGTTGTCATGAGTACAGCTCTTGCTGACAGAAATTTAGTACCTACTATGAAGGAGGCATGTTTGCTGTTCCTGGAGGGCAGCAAAGAGTGGTGGATACAAACTCCTGGTAAAAACAAAATAAAAAACAAACCAAGGTACTAACATTCTAATATGAATCCACAAGAACCCCTGAGGAGAAAAAGAAAAGAAAAATCACTTTCCCAGGAACTGTTCCAGTGCCTGCTATCTGATCCCCATGTAGACTAGAGCATGCTGAAAGTTCCCCTAGTTTCTTGACCATTTTTCTATGTGTACTATGTCTTGAACCTTTTCTTAATTTTTTTTAAAAGCAGTTTATTTCTTTTAACAGCAGGTTCAATATTTTACTTCAAGGATTGAGTTCAAAGTTGTCACACAAAATATATTGCTTTAAAAGTCTGAAGTGGTTGCTTTCAATCTTGATACAATTCAAGTAAATTCTACTTGAATTGTGATATGATATGAAGTATATTGTTATTCATCTTTTTTATCTTTCTCAGTGAATTATGGCAAATGTAAGCTCCACTGAAAAATCATGCAGAGATAGATATGAATTAAATTCACTTTGTTAAGGATTTTCCCATTTTGTGAAATCATATTTTCTACGCTTAATGCTATAACTCAGAAAAGGACTTTACAAGATATAAAAGTGTTTTTGAATGGAACCGACAATGGCCTTCCAGGTGCAGATGAATCTAAACATTCCACCCATTTAGATTACTATATTGAGCCGGGCGGTGGTGGCGCACGCCTTTAATCCCAGCACTTGGGAGGCAGAGGCAGGCGGATCTTTGTGAGTTCGAGGCCAGCCTGGTCTACAAAGCGAGTCCAGGACAGCCAGAGATATTCAGAGAAACCCTGTCTCGAAAAACCAAAAAAAAAAAAATAGATTACTATATTAAAAATGAAAATCATATTGTTTCATTTTTATTATTTTTAAATGAGAGGACTGTTGCAAGAAAAAAGGACTTTTTTATTGTTATGGTTTTTGTTATGATCAAGATTAACAGTAGACAATATATTTTGGATATAGCGCACGGAAAAAAAATAAGTGAACACTTTGCTGATGCTGTTTTCCCTTTATGACAGTGGGATATTTCCAGAAACCTGTCTACAGAATTGAGAGTCCCAGGATTCCCTGTATAAGTCACCATCTTGCAAACCTGTCTATACTTTTTCTCCTGGGGTTGATGGAGATGGAACACTAACCTGTACAGGCATTGATACACCATCCAGTTTGTGATTTACGTTTGTACCTTGGAAGGAACTATAGATCTGTTGTTTTTTTTTTCCCCCAAGATATCTTTCACAGGAACTTGAATGGCAGAATACTATTCCACTGAGTGGATTTGCCATAATTTATTGACATTCCCTTGTCTGAATATTTCAATTCTTTCTCCCTCCCCTCCTCTCTCCCTCCTTCCCTCCTTTCTTTTGTTTTGCTTGGCTATCAAGAATGAGCAATGTTTGTTTTGATCATGTTTGTAGTAGCAGGGGAAGAATTTAAGAGATGTTGCAAAGAATATGAAGACTGCAAATTGCAGGCAACTAAAGAGTACTCAGTTGGCTAATTCTGTGGGATGCTTTCAAGTGTTTGATTAAGCACACATAAAAGACCTACAAGAGAAATCAGAAAACTATACATATTATGTCTGAATACTGAATATATTCTAAATGCTTTTTAAACTAATGAAAGAAAACAATAATAATTATAGTCACTTCCTTTCTTCCAAGTAAATATTCTAAAAGCAAGCATAAAAACACAGTCTCTACTCTGCTAGCCACAGAACTACAGTGCACAAACTCAATGAATTCCCAGTTTTTGGATAGTTCAGAAAGCTCAAAGTCCAATGAGTAATCTCATGTATGCAAAGTGTCTGTGTAAATAATGTTGGATAAAGGATATTTTTGTTATCCATTACCACATAAAAATTCGTCCAAATGAAGAGATTTAAAATAAGAACTACTTCATTACATTTACTTATGAACTATGAAGGAGAGCTGGATTATTCTCATGGTATCAACAAAAATCTCTTAGTGGCATGTATATGACAAGCAGCCTTGGCTGGAGACCCCAAGATGGCTTCAGTTACACGTCTGAACCCTTGGTGACATTCATCTGAATGCCAATCTCAGGTGGCACTTGGCAGCTCCTCTGTGGTTTCTCTCCAGGACAGTTTCTGGATAGTTACACTTAACAGAGCAGAACCAAGTTCCCAGAAGAAATTCCCCTTGGGACTCTCACAGAATCAGCAAGGCCTCTTATCACACATCAAGATCCAAGAACTTCACTTCTACAACATTCTAAAACAAAAGTAAGAGCAATCCCAGTTCACAGAGAGATGAATTTGTGTCCATCTAACACAGAGAGCCCCCCTCACAATGGCATTTATCATACTGTCTTACTTCTCTATATAGTAGGAGTGAAAAACAAAAAATCCTAGGACGATCACAAACCAAAATTTACAAAATCTAGAAATTCTAATCACAAATTTAAAAATTCTATAAAAATCTGAAAAGAATAAATGTGAAGAACATTATAATAGAATATCTTTAATTGGTTTGCTGTAAATCAGTATAAAGTGATCTCAATAGCAGCCAGGAGAAACTATACATTCCCCTTATTCACTGAGAGTAAGAACATATATGCCACATGAACTAAAATGTAATAGAATTTAAAGCATTAAAGAAAATAAGCCTGCCTTTCTAGACTGTTATATGCACAGTGCACATATCTTTCCATATCGAAGCTGAAGAGAGAATCTTTTAAATGAGCAAAAATTTAGGGAAGCCTTTGCCAGCAGACTTGTGTTTAAAAGGAAAAAGAGAAAGGGAGGAGGGAAAGGAGTAGGGAGAGAATCAACCCACATTAAAGAAGGTTCTTCTGCCAGAACGAAGACAGAAACTTGAATTTGCATGCATGACTGAAGAGCAATAGGAAATGTGGGTAGGGTGAACACGTGGTTTAAGGTTAATGCCAAGCAATTGAAATGCAAGCAAAGAAATGAAAATTAATTTATGCAGACCTGTTAACACTTGAAATACAAATTAAGAATAAGAACTTTCTTCTTTGTTATTGTTATATAAAATCATTTTTTCTTTTCTCAAATAACAACACTGGCAGCAACTAACAACAGCACACACACAAACATGCACACATGCACACTCCTACTCACTTCCTCAACTGCTTGCCTCTGAGGAACTCATATAGATGATAAATGCATGCATATTTTCTCTTGAATGTGGAGCTCACTGTGTTGATGATTTGAAAGGTCCTTAAGCCAAGCCTTTTTCTTCCTGGATATAATTAGCATGTAATGATTTTAAATTTTTACAAGAAATGGTAAACTTTCAAACTGCCAAAAGGCACAAGAGAACGGGGGGGGGGGGGGGGGGGAACAAGCCCCTGCCAAAGCCAACACTGCCATTTGTCTAAAAGAAAACAGAATGCCAGGTGAATCTATGAACATTGTTGTTATGAAAATCAAATCCAGGATCTTGTGAGGGTTAGACAAGTGCCCTGCTACTAAATACATCTTCAGCCCTCGATTTTCTTTTGAGAAAGGAAGTTGTTGTATAGTTCAGGCTAGCCTATGTAGAAGAGACTGACCTCTTGCCTCTGAGTCTGAGATTACATGCATGTGCCTGCATGCCCAGATGGATGTCATTTCAGGTAATATCCCATGCATTATAATTCCTGGTAATCACTCAAGGTTTTGTACAGTTTAATTCACTTTCATGTCTACTTTGCCATCTCAAAATGTCTACCTGAGGAGGGAAAAGCAGATTACAACTGCTTAGTTGATTTCAACTTAGAAAGTCTTGGCCTCCAACTCATGACCCTGCTCCCTTTACCACCATTTCTGGATTCTTCAGACCCTTTCAATAAACAGAAGCCTTCAGATCTTACCTGAAATCACTTCCTTGATATTTATTTTTTCTTTTATTGAATTTTTCATACAATATATTTTGTTCATGTTTTCCCCTCCCCCAATTCCTCCAAGATCATTCTACCCACCTCTCTACCCACCCAACTTTATTTTCTTTTTCTCTTAAAGAAATATATAAACAAGAAACTAAGAAACAAAGACAAAGACAAAAACAAACACAAAAATTAAAATTAAAACAAACAAGCAAAATACCAATAAAATGCACACACACACACGAAATGCCAAAACAAAGCAAAATAAAACAAAAAGCCCAAATAAATACAATTAAGTTTGTTTTGTGTTGGCCTACTACTTCTAGGCGTAGGGAATGCCTGGAGAGTGGTTGGTACACTCAGAGACATGCCATTGGAGAAAACTGATTTTTCCCTTTGTCAGTGGGTGTCAACTGCAAATAGCTTCTTGGATAAGGGTAGGATCCCATGTGTACTTCCCCTCTTAGTATTTGGACCCAGTCTGGCTTGAACCTATACAGGTTTTGTACATGTTGCCACAATCTCTGTAAGTTAATATGTGTATTAGTCCTGTTGTCTGGAAGATACTGTTTCCTTGTAGTCAACCATTACCTCTGTTCTTTACAATCTTTCTGCCTCCTGTTTCACATAGATACCTGAGCCTTGAGGGGAGAGTTTGATGAAGACATCCCATTTAGAACTGAATGCTCCAAAGTCTCTCACTGCACTTTGTTGAGAGAATTATGGGTCTCTGTGTGAATTCCCATCTACCACTAGAAGTAGAGTCTCTGATCTGGGTTGAGCAAGGCAGAGATCTATGGGTATTGACAGTATGTCATAAGGAGTCATTTTATTGCTACATTCCTTTAGCCGAATTATAATATTGTTTTCCCCTAGGCCCATGACCTATCTAGTCTCAGGTTCTTGGTCACTTTAGCAGTGTCAGGAATGGGTTCTATCTCATGGAGTGGGTCTTAAATCCATTTTAAAGCAGTTGCTTACTCCTATAACATTGCCACTATTACATTAGAATATCTTACAGGCACATCACTGTCATAGGTTGAAAAATTTATAGATGAGTGATATTGGTGATTAACTTTCTCTTTCAATAGTATGCAGAATACCATCCAGTATCCTGAATATTAATTAATAGAAATGGAGCTTCTAGTTGGGTGCTAGTGTGACTTCTTCCTTGGAGAAGATTTATACCGTGTAGATCTGTACTGTTGTTCAAAACAGTAAAACAATTATAACTATATAGTTATGACAAATGTGTTAATAAATATAATACATATTTCTTAAAATTTTGTTTTTTAACATTTAGTTGATAAGTGTTCCAAAAGATCCTATTCCTACTTCATGAAGGACAGACCCAAGGAACATGAGACCAAAGAAACAGAGATAGACAGATGTGGGATTTCAGAGTGCAATTGACTGGGAGAATTACTAATTGAAGTATGATTCTTCAGTATGAAATGTGGCAGCAAGTCCTGTTGAACCTCCACAACCTGGATTAGAAATATAGACATGTTTATGGGTTAGGACAAAAGTAATTTCCTTCTAACTGGAATAAACCTGATAACATCCCTAGAGCCAGAGTGGAATGCTTTGAATGAAAATGGCCTACATCCGTTCATATATTTGAGTGTTTAGTTCCCAGTTGATGAATGATTTAGGAAGGATATAGGAGGTATGGTCTTATTGGAGGAGGTATGTCACTGGGGGTGGGCTTTGGGATTTCAAAACCCCCAGTCTCCCTGCCCCCCGTCTTCTTGTGGATAAGATGGAAGCTCTCAGCTTCTGTTCTACCACAGTCTTGCCTACTTGTGTCATGCTTCCCACCATGATGAATTCACTCTCAGAAACTGTGAGTAAGCCCCAAGCTCCAAAGTAATACCTTCTTTTGTAAGTTGCCTTGGTCTCTTCAAAATGATAGAAAAGTAACTAAAACACAGAGACTAGTTGTAAAGCTCCACAAAGCATCTTAATGGATTCTGTCTATATGTACTGAGGAGGTATGCAGAAGACTCTAAATAGTATAGCCTAAGGTTAATCACACTGGTTACAGTCGAGGTGGTGGCAGTTGTGTGAGCCTAAATGTGTAAACCCTAAAGTACATACATTCAAATTTTCATACCTCAATATAAATAACTAAAAAAACATTTAAATATAAAAGTTACCCTTAATAATGAAATAAATTGTAATATTTTAGTGACCTAGAGACCAAAACCACAAGTTGTGAAAGAACAGCTCTTTCCCTGATGGCTCTAAACTCGAATGTTTCGACAAGTCAAACTGATTGAACTATTACTTGCTTAGTCTTCCAAGGATTAAATCATAAAAATAATTAAGTCCCTCAAGACCCAACCATACCAGTTCTGGGTATCCACCCAAATGATTCCTCACCAAACCACAAGGACATCTCCTCATCTGTGTTCATAGCAGCCTTATTTGTAATAGCTAGAAACTGGAAACAATCCAGATGTCCCTCAACCAAGGAATAGATAAAAAAAAAAAATACTGTGGTACATCTACAGGATGGAATACTACTCGGCCATTAGAAACAACGAAATCATGCAACTTGCAGCCAAATGAATGGAACTAGAGAAATTTATACTGAGTGAGCTAACCCAGACTCAGAAAGATGCACATGGCATCTACTCATTTATAATTAGATTTTAGCTATATAGTACAGGATAGCTATCCTACAACCATCACATCAAAAGGATCAGGAACATAGACTTTTTTACCTATCAAGGGGACAATTTTGCCCTAGGGGTGCTACCATATAGGCCCCCAGTGCAAGAGAAAGCTCTTGGCCCTCATATGAGTGTTGAACTGAGAGGGACTGATATGTAGGGACATTCCACATTGGAGGAGTGGGATGGGTGGGAGAGGGAGGAGAGGGTAGGAGGGTGCAACCAGGAGGGGTGGAAAGAGGGCACGATGATGGAGATGTAACTTGAAGTAATAAAATAATAATAATAATAATAATAATAAAGTCCCAAGTGGAAACTCTGCCTGTCCCAAAATCATGACTCACGGGCACACTTGAATTCTGAGTGGTCCATAGCTCTGTTTAAGTGACAATGTTATACTTTACACTGTAGCTATCACCTTCAGTTTTTATATTATTGGCAAATAATTCGACCACAAAATGGAAATCCTACTCTCCTACCAGCAGCAGAAAAAAAATTGTTTTGTTTTGTTTTTTTAGCAAAGTACAGATTTGTTCTTATTTAAAAGTAGTCTATATGCAAATCACCCCTGGTGTTTGCATGCATGATCTATCTGGTCTGCAGTCCTGATCTGAAAGCTCATGACTGGGGAACAGCTCTCCACAGCACACTGAAATCGCACATTAAAACATATTCACCATTAAGAACTTCAGCTCCCAAAATAAACATCAGAAAAATGACAAACGTCACATTGTCAAATCCACAACTGCACAATGTCTATAAGAATTATTTGTACCAATTCTCCCTCTCTCTACTGCCAATATTTTCTGTGTTCATAAAGACTAATTTAATACTGGTTGATAAATTGGCACAGGCCTGAATACACAGAAAGGCTTTTGGGATGCAGACTTTGCTATTAAATAAATAAATCTGATACAGCATCACATAATATTCTCAGCTTCTTTGCTGAGAGATAAAGATATGCCATGTGAATGAGAAATTTGTTGTTACCAACATCATAGGCATAACCATGCCAAAGACCATCCTTAGACTTGGTCATGTGAATCCACTTGTACTTCACATTCTTTATCATTGCAGTGAGTAACATGGAGCACTGGTCAACTTATATCTCCCACAGGTGCATGTACACACACACACACACACACACACACACACACACACACACATTGTAATAAAAAGTATGGCTAATTAAATTATTTAACCAGTATTTATATTATCAGTAATTGTTTTGGCGGTTGTTAATCTTTAAGCAGCCATTATAAATGATCACACAGAGACCACATGGATTTTAACAAGTCTTGGCCTGAGTTGTGCAATCCTAGCCCATTTAAGCTAGCTCATAATTCTATTACCCAAATATGACCCCATATATACATACGTTCCCTTGAACTGCCATTCTCCACACTATGCCATGTGGAATGAGGTTCCTTTTTCTAACCCATGGTGTGCATCCTTTTTCCTGATGCTCCTGGCTGGAATGCTTTAATCCTCTGTCTAAACCGCAGGCTTCCTGTTCTAATCTCAGGAAGTCCCACCTTTCTCTGTCTTTGCCCAATCTCAAGCCTTAGCATTTTATTTAACCAATCAGAGTCAATATAAGTAACAGACAGCAATTAACATTTAGAATGCTTAACTCTACCCATCAACACATACACACACACATACACACATACACACACACAATACACACACACATATGCACACATACACACACACACACATATGCACACATACACACACACACACATACACACACATGTATTTGAAATTGCAAAAATGTTTGTATGATTCAAGAATATGACAATTCAATATATATTTATTTGACTGGAATAAATATATATTGTGAAGGCTATTCTGAGAAATTGCAGGCACAAGGTTACCTTTGAAGAGCTGTTTTTAGACTAGGGAGAAAGCTCAGCTGGCAATTTGCTATGGAAATATGAGAACCTGAGTTTGATTCCCAGAACCCACATTAATTAAAAAAAACATCAGTGTGTGGTGGCATGTGCCTATAATTCCAGCTCTGGGAAGGTAGAAAATAAAGAGTTCCTGGGATTTACTGGCCATTTAGCCTAACCTACTGGTCAATTTCAGACCAATGAGAGGCCCTGTGGTTGTTCTCTCTCTCTCTCTCTCTCAGACACACACACACACACACGAAAGGATATTCATTCATAACAGAAATTTACTTCTACTTACACTAGTGGAGCAACAGCAAGTTCAAACATAGACTTGCTCGTGAGCCCCCCCCCCCCCCCCCCAACTTCCTAGCAACTCACGGGAAGGTTATTAACAATCACACCTGGTCCGAATAGAGATCATCGCTTACTATCAGGTGCTCTGTCAACTGCAACTTAAGACTTCATGTATGCTGAGACACATTCCCTTACCCTCCCATAACACCTGACCTTGTCCTTCCAAGAGCACATCCATCTAGCCCTCCTTTGAGTCTTGTATTTCGTCTATGGTTTCCATTGTTTGCATGCTGGTGAATTTGTATGCTTCCCCCCCTATTAGTCTTCCTCCTGCCCATTTATCTCATTGATGAGAACTTCTGCACCTTCAGACAGAAGCCATAAACTTCGTGGATTCTTTATGTAAGAAACATTGAATGTGAGTCTTTTCTATCAAATACTACAAAACTTCTGTTTATGACAAGTGTCTTGGTTGCTATTTCTTTGCTGGGATAGGGCACCATGTCCAAGGCAATCTATAAAAGAAAGCTTAGTTTGGGGCTTAAAGCTTCAGAGAGTTAGAGTCCATGGCCAGGAGCATGGCAGTAGGCATGCAGGCATGCGGGTGGAGCAGTAGCTGAGAGCTCACACTTGAGATTCAACCACAAGGCAGAGAGAGTAGAGGTAGGAGGAGGGGAAGGAGGGGGGAGGGGAGGGGGAGGGGGAGGGAGCTAACTGGGAAAGACAAATCTTTTGAAACCTCAAAGCCTGCCTCCAGTGACACACCTCCTCCAACATGGCCACACTTCTTAATCCATCAGAACCATTAACATCAACTGGAGATCAATTATTCATCCAAACATATGTAGTACCAGGCCTTTATTATTCAATCCATCACAACAAGTGTTGGGAGCCGAATGCTCTTGAGGTTCCTTCCTTCATGTCCATCTGCTATTCTTAAGCCTTTAACACACAGCGTTCAAGCAGTGTCAGAAGCTCTCTGAGAAAGGGGTTCTATAAACATGTAAACTTCCTAAAAATCTATCTGGCATTTTGCAATGTCTACACTAAAGACGCACCACAGAGTTGCTTCTTGCTCACATCCAGCTTTTCCTGTCATCTGTTATACTGACATGGAGTGAAGATTCCCTCATTGCTAGTTGCCACTCTTCTTGTTTGGCCAGACTTCACACAGAGTCCTATAAAGGTGATATTATTATTCCTGATAAGAGTTTTAAAAACTGCCTGACTCAGTCCAAACTATTGTAGAAGTTAAAGAAGTTAGATAGTTGATAGAAAACATACAGCTGTACATAGTAAATCTTCTTCCCAAACATTGTGTATCTCATTAGGAGACAGGCCTGAGATAGATTTATGACCTCAGATAAGTTTTCACTCTAGAGGTGATAAGACTGACTCCAGATGCAAACCATAAATCCAATTAAGGGTTTTGAACTTCTCATGAACTTAGGATATAATGAGGCTACCAAGAAATGCCTAAATATTAGTACAAATCTTTATGACAAAATACACAAACTGTATTGTTACAATTCCTTATACCTTGTCAGGTTTGACATAATATACTGTCATCTTAAATTTAACTTATATATAGAAAAGCAAAATTTAATGTGTTATTGTTAAGTGCCCTCCTATTGCTATGGTTTTATCTATCCTTGTGATAAATGCCTTTTAACTATGAAGTAATTCTTTCTTTGATGTAAAGAGCCTTTGCTCGGGATATAAAAAGAATGGTTACCACATTAAAATTGTCATTGCATCCTAGCTTCGTCCATTTCTTCTTTCGGGTGTGAGTGTGTGTGAGAGAATTCCTCTGTTCTCATCCCTTTCTTATTATTTTCATGTAACTAGTGGATCAGGTAAAAACCTTGGAGCTCCACTGTCAACTTTTGGGATAAATTGGTCAAAATGTAGTTTATTCCACTGAACACTCAGTGGGTGGCCTACCGGCTAATAACCCAAGCGCTTGCAGTAAATTAAAAAACAAAGGCTGTTTCAGCATCTCCTGGGCTTGCAGCCCCAACCAAAAGAAAAAAGTTGGTCATTTTTTTTCTTTTTTTTTTTTCCTTTATTTTCTATTTCTTCAAGTTACATATCAATCGCAGTCCCCTCCCTATTCCCCCTCCAGTCCCATCCTCCCACCCTCAACCCCCCATCCCCTTCCCTTTTTTTTTTTTCTTTTAAGTTTAAGGTATATCTTATTTCCCCCTACAGTTTCCCCTTTCAGTCCAACAAATGGCTCTTTCTCTTATAATAATAAATACAATACAAAACAACAGAGCTAATTAGGCCACAGTTATGAGGGTTATATGGCTTAACGTACATTCTCAATGTCCAGTCCATATGTATTTGGTACCTGACTTTAACATTCTACTATCTAACCATCTCTATTAGTTTAAAGTTCTATATCTGACTCAACATTCATACTAACTTGCAACACAATTTTAAAAGTATCTTCTTAGATCTATAACACTCTTGACTCCTAAACAACTCAAAATTTAGTTATGAGACTCTAGCTATCTGTTCTTCAACCACCTCAGAGACCTGAGAGGGATAGATATATCTGATTTTATAGGAAGTACTGGGCCTGCAGCTTCCCAAACTAAGAAATGACATACCAGTGGCTGCCTGGACAGTTCCCATTTTCTCTCCATACATTACAGCATCGATCTTCAGCTGTTCGGCCCTGTTTCTCTGACAGACATTGATTGTAGAGCAGGGGTTATGAAGGACTTACCTACCCAGTCTTGGCAGAGCTAGGCTGTCGACTTACCTGCTTCCAGATTTTGTCCTTTTTGGACAGCATTCTGTCTACAGTTGGAGCAAGGGGTTTTTCCTACCAAGAGATAGGCTTGCGACTAATTCAATCATCTCCCACTGGAGATTCTTTGATGCTCATCTTCTACTTGGAGGAGAATAGGAGGTGCTGTCAAGAGCTGATATGTCTTGATATAAAAAAAATCTAAAGTTACAAAAACATCTTTGAATGCCATATTCTGCAGATCTCTTGAGGTTTTTGAAGAGGCCCTATCTATCTCTTATATTAGGGTAAGCAGATGTTGCTTGTCTCTTAGCAGCTATATTTCTGATTAGCTTAGCAAGTAACTATGATAGGCTGTCATAGTACCTAACAGAATGACCGGCTTGCATAACCATTAGTTTGCATTTCTTAATTATCCTAAACAGTTTATGACAATTAGTAGTAAAAGGCCGAAACATCACATTTCATTTTTTTTCTTTACCTCCTAACCCTTCCATCCCATTTCTCTGGGTTGGGGTGTCCTTATATAACAGTCCCTCATCTCAGTTGAGAGTTCGTATGAGGGCCAAGAGCCTCTTCATTCACTGGGGATCTACAAAGCAGTACCATCAGTGAAAAGTGTCTCGTTGCCCAGGAGATAGAACTACTAAACAAGCAAACCAATAAGCAGACAATAGATAAAAAAGACTAAAAAATAGAAAAAAATATAACTAATATATAAAAAATAAAAATTAAAAATAAGAAGTCTATGTCCAAGTTCCCTTTGGTGTGTTAGTTGTAGTATCGATACCTTCTACTATATAGCTAAAATCCTACTATAAGTGAATAGAAAAAGTTGGTCATTTTAACTCTGGAAGTCACCAGCAAAAGACATAGGTTTCTTCTCTCTCTCTCTCTCTCTCTCTCTCTCTCTCTCTCTCTCTCTCTTTCTCTCTCTCCCTTTCTCCTCTCTCTTTTCTAAACTAACCAGCATTATTGGCTGTCTCTTGCAACCCCGAATTAAGAAGGTTCCTGAAAGAAAGACCGTCAGTCTCCAAAAGTTGTGACTGACCCCTATCACCAACCCTTATCACCAACTACGTACTCTTAGTGGTTTTGTGAATGTCAAAGGCTGGTCCTTGACAAACAAGGAATTGAAACCTTATTTTAAAGTTTTACACTTTATGTTCTGTCTATTCCCCCATTTGAGCCGCCATCCTTCCCCTACCTTATTCTAGGTCCTAGAGCTAACAGTGGAAATGGTTCTATAACAACACCTCCTAGTAGGAGAATTTGGTTCTCACTAGTTAGATTAAGGGTTGGAGACAGGTACCACGACCAATTTCCAGTGGTTACTAGTGTCCAAGTTCCTTCAATTATCCATATTTCCTTTGAATCTATAGATACCTCTGTAAATGATCCAGTAAATTCTCTCCAAAATCACATAAGACTGTACCTACCAATAGGCCCATCTTCAACCCTTTTTTTTTTTATCTCCCCCAATTTATAAAACTTTTATGCTGTGGTTTTATGCTCCCCCACCTCCTTACTCCTGCAAAAACCTTTGTTTATACAAAGATTCTGCTATGTTCTAGGATTAAAGTGATTAACCCCTTTCCCCTTTGTTTTCTTTGCACTAATTCTTTTAAAACTGACCAATCTCAAAAGAATGTGAGGTCAGATTCCAGCTAAACGGAGAAAACACATGGTCGCCACCTTCATTAGAAGAAAATACAAGTTCACTCCCTGTGTGCTTGCTTTTTTGTGAGCAGTGCACCCTCTTGATCAAGAGTAAAGTTTTGTCCTGTGGAACTTCAATTGAAGAAATGGGCTCTTTTTTTGTGTGAACCCAAACTTACCTCTACACATCTATCCTCCATAAGAAACAAGATGTTAAAATAGTGATTGTACTCATTTGCTAATGAAATTTCAGTGAAACAGGCCTCTCTCTGTGAGAGATTACTATGACCAATCTAACTGCACAGACCTTTCTTATTTGGAGCACAGAGAGAAGTTAGCTGCCTCTACTAGCCTTAGTCAGATTTCCTTCCCCTGTTGCTGCTGTGAAAACAGAAAGACCATTTTAAACTGTATACTAGTCTGCAAAATCTACAGGTCAATCCATGACATTTTGCATTTATTTGTTTCTGCATTTTATCTACGAGATTCAGACATTTGAGAAATGCAACCCTTGACCCCTACCCCGTGCCTGTCAGTTTAAACTCAGAAACACAAAAGTGTTTGTGGGCCTTAGAAATTGAGACTCAGGACTCACAGGTTCAGATGGTTCTGAATTAGTGTGCCCAAGAAGAAAAGGAAAATAAATGGAACATCTGTAAGACGAGAGATGCTAAAGCTCTTCATATACATTTTGAGTCTCTAGGTACAACATTTTTGTAGTTCTGGTCACTTCAAATATTTGTGGCCAGAGGGCTGTGATCAAAGTTCAAACTCCAAATGTTATTGGAGCAGTGGATTAAAAGCCTTGCCTCTGGGGGTTCCAATAAGCTAGGCTTGGCCAGCTGTCCCTAGAACACCAAGTCAAGAATAATAATGGAGAAAAGAGATTTAATGGATGTGTCTACATTGGGAAAAGGAACTTATAAAGGGGTTTGACAAAACCCAAACCCATCTTGGAAGCACTAACATGCGCCTCATGGAGAAATGGTTGGGTAGGGAGGGACAAACTATATGCATAATTAAACATTCTTGATCAAATATGGTCTAGCTCATTATCTCCTTTTGGTTCTGAAAGATAGGATGAAGAATTCCTTATTCTTAGAGGGGCTTGGTCGGTTTCCCATAAGATGATCAGTCTGCTCAGGACTGCAGCCTAACTGTAGTGGATAATTACCCTTCTTTATGAGGGTAATTTGTTTTGTGAAGACAGCAGCAACTCTGGTCGTTTCCAACCCTTGTCCCGAAGTGGGATGTTATGTGAGAACAGGACAAACTGCCCTCAAACTGGAGCCAGGGGATGGAGGCAGCAACCCATCATTGTGGAGCTGTCCTGGATAAGGCTCTTGAGTGACTAGGTGACAAGTCAGTGTTCCCTGTGACTCAGTCTCAGGGCACTCCTTTTATAGTCATAAGTGAGAGATTATATCTGGTTTGTTCAGTAAGTTTATAGGCCTGACTTTTCTGATATGTGCTCATGTGTTCTCAGTCTACTTCCACATGTGCATAGGAGGTAATTTTTTTTTACTTGTGTGAATTGTTAGCAGCCTGTGCCTCATGATTCATTCTGGATGGTGGTGATTGTTTGCACAATAAGGGTGAACAGTCACCTTACCTCTGCATTTGCACTCAAAGTGGAGCCAGGGCAAAGTACAGCCCAAACTCACTTTTCCACAATATGGAACAACTTGGGACAGTACGCTTAGAACAGGACACAGCTTGGTCTCTGGGCTTGCCTCATTAAGAGAAAACCCAAATATGAGATCTATATGTAGACATGTATCTTCATTCTTTCATTAATTGAATGCCACAGTTTTCCGTTATCTTCTTCATCTTTATCTGATGAAGTACAAATGCCTGCATAAGCATTGGGAAGCAATCCTTTCAAAGTGTTCATTGGAGTTCATCAGACTAACCACATTTTTCAAACTAGAAAAGACAACAAAGTGTGTACAAATATGAGGTGAATTTCAGACAGGTAACCAAGACCATTTATAGTAAAAGCAAAAATAAGTGAATTCAAATCTCAGCTGCAGAGGTGGTTTTGTATTTCATCTACATATTACTATAAATATACACAGCAAAAAAAAACTTGCAAGTTAGATTGTGATTGAATTTCAATTTATGTGATTGTTTTTCATTCTGAGACTTCATTTAATGTTATTGGAATACTGTAGTCTGTGTTATGATTATCACTACATTAAATTCACCCAACAAGTAGGCTATTTATTTTCATCTTATGGTAAGATGACTGGCGCCACTTTCTTCATTCTCCTAGAAGATTTATTGGACATATTTTATTGTTACTAAGACAGCTGCTCTTAAGTCTATAATTTGTATTAGTCTGCATATATGTGATGAGTGTGAGTAAAAAGAGAGAGAGAGAGAGAGAGGGAGAGAGAGAGAGACAGATGGACAGACACAAAGAGAGAATAACTTGTTCAATAAGGTTTTGTGTTTGAGAAAAGAAAGACTTTAAGAAACATGTATTTAGGGGCTGGAAAGATGGATCAATTGTTAAGAACATTGGCTGCTCTTGCAAAGGACCCAGGTTCAGTTCCCAACACCCACATGGCAGCCCATAACCATCTATAACTCCTGCTCCAGGGGATCCAATACACTTCTGCCTCTACAGGCTCCTGCATGCACATGGTGCACAGAAACTCACCATCACATACACATAATATTCTCTCTCTCTCTCTCTCTCTCTCTCTCTCTCCCTCCCTCCTCTATCATCTCTCTCCCTTCCTACCTTCCTACCTCTAGGAAAGTATATAAATACTATTTGAGTTTTAATTGAAAAATATATTAATTTTATTATATGCTATTTCTGTTCCTCATCAAAGTGCTAGAAACCATTTCAACTTTATTCTACCTTCCTATTTAATTTGACATACGTTATTTACTTTTTTAAGAATCTTATTTTGTATTATTATTATTATTATTTTGAGGCAGATGGATCCCAGACTGGGATGAAACTCATAGTTGTTCTGCACAAACTTCCTAAATACCAGAATTATAAATGTACACCACCAAACCTGACCTGTTTCTGTCCTTTGGATAAGACTAACTGCCCTAATTTATAGTCCGTGAAAGTTACAGTTAGGTCCCCATTACCTGCAAGCAATGTGCAATCTTATAAAAAGCATATCCTCAAAATGTTTTCTGCAGGATGGCTCTATAAGCCCACCCTTTTTCAAGAAACCCAATCTTTTTCATAATACCCAACAGGTGAGTATATTATCCTTTGTTTTCCTTCTGCATGGCCTCATTTTTACACAGAGATTTTAATAGAATGAGTTGTCCTTACACTGTTTTAACTCCAGAATCTTGGATCTGTATCAATAAGCTTTTAATCAGCCCAGATGAGGGGATGTAACTTCAACTAAAAGCAATTTATGGGATCTGAATTTCTTCTTTTTTTTCTTTAATAATAAAAATCAGATTATTGTAATGAACACACAAATAAAAATACCACACAGCTAAATTAAGGTAGTCACTCAAACACTGAATTTCCTAATATTAGGCAACATTAGACTTCATTGTCAAATACTCAGAGGTTGAGAAGGGATCAAAATTTACCTTTTTCACTCCCCTACCCCCTACTTCACAAAAGTCCCTAGTCCTTTTACAAACTAAGTTGACCTACTGGTGTTTTGATTAAGCATGTTACAGATATTTTTCAAGTACTGTCAAAGGAAACAGTCCAAAGAAAGCACAGATATTTTTTTTAAAGGAAGAAGGAGAAGGAGAAGAAGAAGAAGAAGAAGAAGAAGAAGAAGAAGAAGAAGAAGAAG